>JAJEJO010047586.1:134380-147357 GCA_020662805.1 Glaucomys volans
GAGCGGTGGCACATGCCTGTAATCCCAGCACTTGGGAGGCTGAGGCAGGAGGATCGTGAGTTCAAAGCCAGCCTCAGCAACTTAGCGAGGCCCTAAGCAACTCAGTGAGACCCTGTCTCTAAATAAAATACAAAATAGGGCTGGGGATGTGGCTCAGTGGTGGAGTGCCCCTGGGTTCAAACCCCGGTACCAAAAAAAAAGAAAAAAAAAGGGCTTGTTCATAAGACAAGCAGTCCCAACTTCTGCAGGACTAATGGTCACAAAATCAAACAACAAAAAGACCTCTGAGCCAGGCACATGCCTGTAATCACAGCTGCTCAGGAAGTTGAGGCAGGTGGACTGCCAAATTCAAAACCAGCCTTAGCAACTTAGTGAGACCCTGTCTCAAAATAAAAATAGTGGTTAGCTCAGTGGTTAAGCATCTCTGGGTTCAATCCCTGGTTCTTCCCCCCTCCCAAAAAAAAAAAAAAAAAAAAAAAAAGGATCTGAGTCCCTTAGATACTGATGATATATATCCAGGAGTATACCTTTCTGTCACTAAACTAGTTCTTTGAAAATGTGATTTTTAAATAAATGGAAAATCGTTCTCCTGCCCTTGCACACATCACGCTTTCTTTACGATTCACACTCCATCACCAATTTCAAAATAAGTAATGAAGAGTTAAGTTATACAATAGCCAAAGGTAAAAACAACCCAAATGACCACCAACAGATGGATTAAAAAGAGAAAGAAAAAAAAAAACCTGTGGTCTATTCAGCCATAAAAAGAAAGAAAATGATACAAGCTACTACAGGGTAAAAGAGGCCAACCAAAGGGCTACAGTGAGATTCCATGTATATGAAATGTTCAGATTAGAGAAATCCATAGAGATAAAAAGTAGATTAGTGGTTACCAGGGGCTGAGGAAGATCTTTAGCAGTGAGGCTGGGGTAAAGCCAAACTGGAGAATAACTAATGAATGTGGATTTTTCTTTTTTTGATGGGGGGAATGATGAGAATTAGGGCAAGGAACCCTAAATTGTTGAAGCTGGCCAGGCAGTGGTAGATGCCTGTAATCCCAGCTACTCAGAAGGCTGAGGCAGGAGGATCATAAATGTGAAGTCAGCCTGGGAACTTGGCAGGTCCCTGTACCAAAGATTAAAAGAAAAGTGGAGAGCCCAACAGTTTTGGGTCACTCAACATAAATCCCTCCACAGGAGATCACACAAGGGTTCCTTATAACCAGAGTCCCAGTTCAAACCTCCAGACAGCAGTACTGAGAGTTGGCTTGGACCCTCACACTGCTAACCAACCTGACACCCAGGCCTCTGAGATGCCTGCTCAAAATTCAACTATCAGCTGGGTCCACGCAATGTCTGGAAAGGAAAAACACCTTCAACCCAGTGCAAACAGAGTTTACCTCCAGGCCTGGGGACTTAAAGAAGCAGACACCCCTAAATGCAACAGGATAGTACACTTGCCAATTCACTTGGTTCTCCATCTCCCTCTACTAGGACCAGGCTTGCAGGGGAGGCAGACAGGAGTCTCTACCTTGTTTCCTGTTGCATTCCCAGTGTCCAGGAGAGTCCACAGCAGAAAGATGTTTAACTATATGTTTGATAAGTCATTCTTTTGATCGATATGGCTCTAAAGTTTCATTATAAAGACTTGCTTGTCACCAATTCCAATGCAAGATTGAGCAGAAGGTACCAGAATGTACTAAAGTTGGATGCCAGAAAAGGAGGGAACCAGGAGACCAGGAGGCATGGCACAAACAATACTACCTAAAATAGTATCAGAGATTCCCATTTGTGTAAAATGAATAAAAAAAAAAATTAAAAATAAGGCTCAGAAAAAAAGAAAAAAGAAAGTGACCTGAACAAGAAGTACTATTTTTAAACCTTTTAAAAATACATTTTTCTTTCCATGTTAAAAAGAAAAAAAAAGATAGGGACGTTGGCCGGGCATGGTGGCGCACGCCTATAATCCCAGCACTTGAGAAGCTAAAACAGGAGGATCCCGAGTTCAAAGCCAGCTTCAGCAACTTAGTGAGGCTCTAAGCAACTCAGTGAGACCCTAAATACAAAACAGGGCTGGAGTGGTGGAGTGCCCCCGGGTTCAATCTCCAGTACCAAAAAAAAATAGTATCAGAGATGCTGTGGAGCATAAAGCCCTTAATCAGGAGAGAAGAAGGAATAGTACTGCCAGGCAGAAGAGGGGGCATCAGGATGATAGTCTGGGGCAGGAAGTGGGGGTGAGATGCAGGGGGAGAGAAGGAGAGCACAAAACAGAAGGTGGAGAGATCAATTATCCTGGGCATGGGACACTACCACAACTGGACCTTGTAAGTTCCTTTCTCCCCAAAGTAAGGACCAGAAAACTACGGAAATGAGTGGGCACCATGAGGAGGGCTGGGGCCCACAGACAACTGGCACACACAAGATCCATCTAGAGATGGTGCCAATATTGGCTCCAACCCACTGTTACCAGGCAACAGCGCAGCCCCCAGCTGCCAAGTGTTCTGATTTGTCCATGAAACTGCAAGTGTGGCTAGCTATGCGAGATCTCCTGATTTTCATGTTGGCAAGTATGGTAGGCAAATGATGGCCTCCCAAAGATGTCCACATCCTAATCCTGGAAGTTGAGGATATTTGAGGTTACAAGGCAAAGGGGGAACTAAGGTAGCAGATAGAATTAAAGGTTTCTAATCAGCTGACTTAAAAATAGGGAAAGTATCCTGGATTACCCAGTGAACTAAACATAATCACAAGAGACCTTCAAAGGGAAGTGGGAGACAGAAGAATTACAGTCAGAGTGATGCCATGAGAAAGACAGGAGAGTAACAGCTGGCTGTGAGGACACAAGGGGCATAAACCAAGAAATACAGAAGGCATAGAAGCTGGAGAAGGCAAGGAGACAGATCCTCCCCCAGAGCCTCCAGGAGGAATGCAGCCATTGATGACAACATGATCTTGGTCTCCTCTACCCTATACAAAAGCATTTCTTACAGTAGCCACAGGAAATGAATACAGCACCCAGCGTTAATGTTTTAAAAAGAGGCATAGTACATGCAGCCAAACAAGACATCTATATCTGTGGTTTCAATTCACCAACAGACATCTTTTTTTCTAATCCAGACAGAGGAAAGTTAAGGGACTGGGACCATTTCCTCAGCACCCAGCACACAGCCAGGCACAGTGGCTCTCTGACATGCATTCTAAGTTAATAACCAGGAGGTCCCTTATCTTTACCACATAGTCACAAAATTCTCCAGGAATTTCTGAAAAACAGAGCTGTTTAACCACAAGAGTTTTAGTCCCAAGGGATTGGTTCACTGAAACACCAGCAAATCACAGAGGCGTCACCAGACCTTGAGAAACTAGCCTGGAGGAGGGGGTGGGACAGGAACTCCTTTCAACTCCACCCTTCTGCACATAGAAAAGCGTAAGAGCTGTTCATGCCCTCTAAAAGAAGCCTCAGCCCCTCCCTCCCAGCCACCTAAAGGGCACTCTTCTCATCCTGGCTCCTAGTAGCTTCAGCAAGGAGGCCACTTTGGCCTTTTCAAACCATATAGAAACACTTTTCTAAGTTCTTTTGAGTTCCCCACTCTCATCAGAGCAGAACTGCTCTGCATAGGAGTGGGGTGGAGGACCTGCAACTCTGCCCATTCACCACCAAACATCTGTGTGAAAACCATGGCCCACAAGTCAAATCTCACCCAGCTCTCACCAGTCCTGCCTGAACAACCTGGTCAGCACACATCTGGGCCTCTACCCTTTCTCCTCCTTACTTAGCCCAGGCTGGACAGCAGGCCTTCAGGTCTCTGCACCACACAGCGACATTGGCTAGGTTCCTCTACTCTCATCTCAAATTACTTCTCTCCTTTTCCTTCAATATTTTCCCCCGTTTGTATAAGGGATTGAACCCAGGGGAGTTTAACCACTGAACCACATCCCCGGCCCTTTTTATTTTTTGAGACAGGTTCTCACTAAATTGCTTAGGGCCTTGCTAAATTGCTGAGATTGGCCTCGAACTAGCAATCCGGCTGCCTCAGCCTCACGGATCCCTGGGAGTACACCACTGCACTCAGCCAGATTGTTTCCTCTTAAGTTTTCCTGATCCCCAGATTCCATCCTTAGTGTCAGATACCAGTTCCTAAACTTCTCTACAAGTACCTCTCTCCTAGGGATGATGTCACCTGTCCTTACATCAGGAGACCCTCTGCAGACCCAAAGCTATCTAAGACCAGAAATTACATTTTATTCATTCACATAATATAAATGTGCTCAATAAGTATTAAATAGTAAATGAACTGGATTGGACTGTGATTTTTTTTCTAAAATCCCATGCATGACATTATTACACGTATTAAATGTGCCAGGTAAAACCTCATCTCCAACCTTTGACTAGCAAAGTGAATCTATCTGAATACACTCTCTAAAATAAAACCATCTTTAATAAAAATTACCTTAAAGAAATGCAGTTTTTTAAAATTTTACAAGTATTGCTTACTATGGTCATTATAATTCAGGGTGTGGGAAGGAACCTGGCTGGCAAGTTTGAAGGAACAGATAAGAACCTGCTCTGCCTGCTCCATGCCTAGGGCTCAGGTAGAAAGGATTACCAAATAGTTGGCTCACAATCTCTCCTCCTGCTCTCACCTTCTTTACACTCTACTAACCCCCTCCTCCAAGGTTGGCTCAGAGGCGCCAGTCTGGCTCTAGCCAGATCCCACCTCCTTGGTGGCCCTCCCTCTTTTCTGGAGCCCATCCACAGTTACTCTAAGACAACTCAGAGCCCCAGCACCCACAACTCATTACCACAAAAGCTTCCTCCTCTCTGGCTCCATTTACTCCCACATTCTAATCCCTGACATTCCCAGAGGCTCCCCTGAGCACACAGCTTTGCGTCTCAACCCACACAGACCATTAGATTTGTCTGGGGCACTTCTAAAAATTATTTGCTCCACCTTGATGGTCTGGGGTGGGGCCCCATCAGAGGCATTTTTAAAAAGCCTTCCAAGCCATGTGGATTGCAGGTGCAACCAGGGATAAGACCTGCAGGCTCCCAATGTGTCAAGTTCAAATTTCCTAGCCTGCACTGAGACCCTCACCTCTCCTCAAACAGAGCTAAATTCTGGCCTCCCATCACACTCTGTCTCAGAATCTGGATCTAGCCAGCCTCATGAAGCCAACCTGGGCTAGACTCTCTCATCCATAGGAAGTATTCCACTCTACTGGGCCTGCCAGAGGACCCCCTTCCCCAAACACTAGAGGTGGCACACATTTAAAATCTACTTAACTACCTACTGCCAACAATACAAAATCCCAAGGCTGCTGCCTCATCAGAGCTGGTGGCCATCTCAGTCCTCACTGCACCCAGAGGCATACTACCAGGCAGAGTTGCTTTAGGAGACTGCACACATGCAGGTGGATGAGCAGACACACATCTGCACCTGAACCATGCCCAAGCCCACTTCAAGCTCTGCCTCCTGCTGTTCCTGGATTTGAAAAGCCTTCCTATCTGCCTTCCTTCCCTTTCCTTATCCTTCAAGACCCAACTTAAATCCTACCTTCTCCCTGACTCTTCCAGATTTTTTTCTCCACTCTTGGCCTCCTGACAAAGAATCAAACTCATAGCTCAACCCACTGCTAGCTTCTAACAAATGTTAATTTTGTCTTCTCAATTAGACTAAGCTCCTAGTGGCCAGAAACGTGGCCTTTCATTTACACCCAGCAATTTGACTCCAAAGGCCACGTATTACACATTTTCCAGGCTGACACTGACCTCAGATATTCTGCCCTATTGTCACAAAACTGTCCTTAAAATACCTATACTTCTACATCTCCTGGCTGCCTCTAGTAACGTAGCAAAAAAATCCTTTCTCTGATTGTGGTTTCCCAAATTTTTGATCCACAGTAAAGTCCTTATCCCAGGACAGCTCTGGTATCAAACAGGCACACAGGGAGGACCTGCTTTCAAGAAAAAATGTGAATCACATTTAGCCTGTCAGCATTCCTTTTCTGCTATGACTGCTGGCGTGGGGGATGGGGCTATCCTTTGACAGCAACATTCTGCTCACACTTATTTATTCACTTCAGAGTCCTAAAGAGTTTACAAAACAACAAACTAATCCAAATCTCCTGGGCCTCCCACAAGTGCAGGACAGGCACCAACACAGAGCTATTTACCAAAGGCAGTTTTCAAACCTTGGGAAAGTGCCCACACCCCAGCCTCCTTGGTACACTGCTGAGAAAACTACCCACTGGCTAGAACGCATGTGGTAACTGCCTACCAAGGAAGGAGATTCTTTATATTTTAATTTACATGGAACTTTATAAGCACACCAAGTTCTTCTGCATGAATTTGATCACTTTTCACCAGAGCATTATTTTAGTCATTTGGTACCCGTGTATAATGTTTAGAACCAGTGTGCAGAGGTTCAGGATTACAAAGGAAAAAGAAGTGTCCCCTTCCCTCAAAGAGTAATTTAGTCAATTATTTGAACACAGCTTTGCAACACAAAAAACCTTACCAGCCCACACAGACTTCCTCCCAGCTAACCCAGCTGGATTATCCCCAGGTCCCTGTTGGATGCATCTAGGCTGCTGATAATCTATGAATTTAGTTCTGTGGTCCTGGACAGGGAGGTGAGCTGTTGTCATAGAAATGACTTCATAAAGCTCCAAAATGAGACGGGTGTGGGACTGAATTCAGGTCCCGCAAGTCACTTGGCTAGGTGCACATGGCCAAACTCACCTCCTCTAAACCTCAGCAGGCTCCTCTGTGAAATTCCTACTTCTCAAGGCTACTATGAGGGTAAAGTGAGGTAATGGGAGCACGTGGCACAATGCAGGGTGAAGGAGTGGAAATGATGTGATTCTGAGTCTGACACAGGTGGGGCACTGATACTAACTGGAGCATTCAAAGGCTGTATGGCCTGGGGCCACAAATGCAAAAAGGGAAACTGATAGACTTTACAGGACAGGCACAATAATTAAATCAGGTACTGTGCATAAAAGGAATAACTAGGGTCTAGCACACAGGAGACATTAAAAAACCAACTGGGCTCAAACACATACCACCCCCAATGTTTGTTTTTGATGGACAAGCTGCTAATTACCACTAGAAGCAAAAAGTATATTTTTTTCCAAACTCTAAATACCAAAGAATATTAAATCAATCTGAATTGTTAGGAGGAAGAGTAACTTCCATTAACACCAGTAGTCCATCCCTAATGGCCCCCTGAGATTCTGCTCAGACCCATCACCACTACTACTTCCCCCAACCTCTCTCCAAGTTGCATTTCTCAAAAGCCTCAACAGCAAACATCTTGCCATATGTGTAGGTTTTATGAACCTCCTTCCCCAACAGAAAGGCTACCTGCCTTTTTGTAGGCCCCTGACATCCCACATTCCCTTCTTTAAGGAAAATGTTCCAACTAATCTACATAATGTTCAATAAAGCCTGTGACCACAGTCCCAAGTTACAGTCAAGAAATAACAAAGTGAAAACATCTCTCTGAGAACCCAAATTTCCTTTCCAAGTCACACCATCATCTTCAGAGTGATAATTTAGAAGGATTTCAGAGGCAGAAAGGAAAGTGTCATTTTTGCACTGGTGCTACACACCTAATGTGCCTGCTCCATCAATTCTCAGGCCAGAGTTCCCAAGTTTGGTCCCCATCTGGCAGGATCAATAGTACTTGGAAACTGGTTAAAAACACATTCGAAGGCTTCACATACTGTATGGAAATGCTGCACTGAATCCCAGCAACATGTTGACCCAGACCTTTGGGAGATTCTGATGCACACTAGAGTCTGAGAAACACAGCAAGTCTATTCCATGAAGTTGTCATTGTTAGCCCCACTTTAGAGATGAGGAAAACAAAGTTCAATGATGGAAGTGCCATAAGTCACCTAGCCAGGAGGCCCCCTAGTACCCACATCTGATTCCAAAGCCATCTGCCACATGGCCTTTGTAGACAAATTGTCTCTGCCATTTGGTGTTCTCAGCTACAAAACTGTCACATTGTGACAATGACATTACCAAAAAGCAGTGGGAGCAAGAAGAAAGATGCAGTCTGCACTCAGAAGTGATTAATTATAAATGCTTTTAAATCCACATCATGCATTAGCCCTAGATGGCCAGCCATCTCCCAGGATGAGCCTATATTTCCCTGTTCTATTGATCAACTGGGCTACAAAAACAGGAGATGGGAGTCCCTTATACTTACAGCCCTCTGTGTGCCTGATTCCTTGCACTACTTTGAATAGAATTAAGTTACCTGTTCTGACTCTAGAATAGGCTTAAAAGTGCTGCTATACACACTGCCTAGAATAGGACCAAAAGGAAATGGAACCAGCCAAAGGCCTTTCTGTGCTCAGCAACAAAGCAGGCTCCACTACCTGGAAGCCCTGGGAATGAGTCACCTGAAAGAATCCAATGCATATAGAAAACACTAACAATGTTGCAGATCTGGTTCAAAGAAGGCAGGCTTTTCTTTATTTTTGCTTATTTTTTTTAATCAAACCCTAAATCTAATGTCTGTCTGATGAAGTGGCCCATTAAGTTATTGACATTCAAACTGCAGTGCTTTCATAGATCTTAAGGTTAGGAGAAAGCCAGAAATCTCATTAATAATTCCTACCTTCTAAGAAAATGTGGTGGTGATTTCCAGATCACAGATTTATCCTATAATGTAAATGAACAACCATTATTCTGTGGCACTTTCTACAGGAGCTGCTACAGTACAGGGGACCCAGGTTTGGGAATTATACAGACCTCAGTTTGAATCCTTGTGCCCAGCAGGCCTTCCTACATAACTTAATCTCTTTGGGTTTCAGTTTTGCCACTCACAGATGAGTGATAATCCCTATGCTAAAGACTGATGTGAAATCATAGGGAGTTTTTCTTTTTTTTTTTTTTTAACTTTTGCTTTCTTTTAAAGGCTGCTGAAACAGCTTTCAAGACTTTTTACAATATGAAAGACTTAACCATTTAACTGGAAATAAGCCTGGACAAACACATCCATAGATGGAAGCAATATTCATTATACACTTAATTTCACATACACTTATGTCAAAGTATTTGTTTTTCTAAATTTCTCTTCTGGACACCATGAACAAGTTAATTAAGAAATAAAATTCTGCTGGGCACAGTGGCACACACTGAGTCCCAGCAACTCAGGAGGCTAAGACAGAAGGATCGCAAGTTGGAGGCCAGTCTCAGCAATTTAGTGAGTCTCTGTCTCAAACGAAAAAATAAAAAGGGCTACAGATATAGCTCAGCAGTAGAGCACCCTGGGTTTAATCCCCAGTACCCAAAAAAGAAAAAGAAAGAAAGGAAACTCCATAGACTATCAAAAAGCTTGTCAGTTATTAAAAACTCAACAGGTGAACATAGTCATTTCACAAAAGCATGTAACAAAAACGAAATGTGAGAATTTCAATTATAACATCCCAGATTACCTGCAGTACATCTCTTCTTCCCCATGAATGGGCTTCTCAAATGAGGTAATAATAACATTCTTGAGTCCAACACACCTGTTCAAATGCAGTCCCATCACTTACTGGCTATGTGACCTAGGGCACATGACTTAAGTCCACTGGTTCTCAATTAACTCATCTGTAGAAGGAGAATGTGTGACTGATGCATGACTGCTGGACCAACACTAGAGGTTTATGCAAGAGCAAAACAGAACAGTAGAGTCTGTAGAAGGGATTGATAAAAATGTGTTCTCCTGCCCCATGACTTCTTGTAACAGACCTTTACTAAGCATTTACCATGTCACAGGCTGATTCAGGCCCTGGAGAAGGAAAGGAAGAGAGGGCAACCACTGGCTTCAAAGATGTCATAGTATCACTAAAGCCCCAGACACACCATGTGCAAACTGCTCCAACACTGTGTGGAGTTGGGAGGCTAGGAAAGCAGAGGAAGAGGAACCCAAATACCAGTGGAATTTACCGGCAAAGACTTGACAGAGAGGTCTTTTTAAACTGAACATATGAGTTAAAAGTCCAACCAACAAAAGGGAGTAGAACTATAATTCCTCAGATCCTTTCCAACCTCAAACCACTAAATCCAAGCTCTCTGACTTCCCCAAGGTTCAGGGTCACCAGCTATTTGTGGCACAAAATAATTATTCACACTCCCATCAACATGACAGAAAGGCTTTGGGAAGGAGTGAGAACAACTGCCAGAACACTTAGAAAACTTTAAGGCTCATCCCAAAAGCATGACAATGACAATTCCATGGTTTTTCATAAAATTCATTCTCTTAGCACTTTAGTCCACAAAATAGTGAAAGTTACCAGTCCTCCTAATAAATTTCAAAAAAACAAAAGACCCTTTAATTTCAGGAAAACCAAAGCATTAAAATAAATCAGAATCCAACAACTTTTCAACTACTTTCGCAGGACTCTTATCATAATCTCCACTCTTGGGAAATCCATGCCTCATTATGAAAGAAGATTACATAAGAGGCAACCATATTTCTACAGTTTCTAAAGGATGGGTCACTTTTCAAGACTGCTAAGCATGCTAGGTATTATCACATTAAAGTTTCACTTTTCCTCACACTTCAAATGCTAGGTGGAAGAGAGTTCCCACAGAGCTCCCCGTCCCTCCAGCTCAGGGCTCAGGGGAGGCAAAAAGCCTCAGGAGAGACAGGTATATCCCATAGGACTATCTAAACTTGTTCATGGTCCAGGGGTTTGTGGGATGCAGGTAATCCTGAATCATGCCTTAGAATAATTTACACTTTACCAGACTCTTTTATTGATTTTTGCTGCTGTTGTACAGGGGATAATTAAACTAAGAGGCACTCTACCACTGAGCTACATCCCCAGCCCTCCTGAGTTTTTTGAGAAAAGATCTTGCTAAATTGCTGAGGAGGGCTTCAAACTTGTGATCCTTTCTACCTCAGCCTCCCCAGTAGCAGGTGTGCATCATCTCACCCAGCTTTCCAAACTGTTTAATAACCAATGCCCAGGGAGACAAACAAAGACAACCAGCCCACTTTTAAAACTAGGAAACAAACTTTTACAACATCAAAATAAAAATGCAGAAAAACCAGGCAAAATCTGACATCTAGTTGCATTTCACCAACACATCATTTGTCCCAAACACAAGCACCTGAACAAGTACCAGTTAGAAACAAACTGTAGTCCCTTTTGATGTTCATTTAAATACAGATGAAAACCTAATTATCAGTGCACTCAATCACTCCTGTGCAGGATTCAGTATAAGATTCTGTCAGTCCCTACCATTCCATCTCTAGAACTACAAGATGCCAAATCTTCATTACATTATGTAATGGAGGGGTGTAGATAATTAAAATTCACCTTTTCCAATCATTTCAACCCCTCTTATAATCCCTTCTTCCACAGGGTATTTGCTGGAAGTGGAAAGGAAGCAATAATACGTCTCATCTTTTCCTGCCCATTTTTTTGTGTGAATGTTAAAAATAAAAGGCAGGCGATGGGAGGCGGTTGGTTCTGAATATCTGTTTTAAAATATTCTTAATTGTCATGGGGAGCCAGCTTCCAGCTTCGGCACTGACAGCATCACTGTGTGACCTTGGGCAGATAACTGCATCTCTGGGTCTCAGTTTCTCCCATCAGAAACTCAATGAGGTAATTAACCCCCTCCTCTCTTAAAGCACAGATTTCAAATGCATCCCCAAGGCAGCACACAGTGAAGGGGCCTGCCGGACTGAGTCTGGGGTCATGGAATAAACTTTCACAGGCCCTACTGGGGCATCAAGGGAGCTTAAGCTGCCCCCTGCAAAGCCACTGAGCCAACTTCAAGTCGCAAACAAAAACCTGTTGGCATGGACTCCTCTAAGGAAAGGCCTGCCTCTCCCAACGCGCTGGACTCCCGCTCCCGGGGAGCCGCCCCATGGGAAGAGCGAAAGCCGGCCCCCACGCACCATTTACCCACCCCGATTAGCCGAGCAAGACCGCCGGGCCAGGTCTCTGCCATCCCACGCGGAACAAAAGGCAGCTGGAGCCTGGCTCTGCCGCCCCCGTCCCCTCTGTGCTGTGCGAGTGGGGGCTGGGGAGGGGGAACCTAGTCCTCCGGGAAGGAAAGGGGGCCCCCGCTCCAGCCCGAAGGAGGGGGATACAAGCCGGGATCCCGGACAGAGAAGGGGACCCTCCCCGATTCCTAGAGGGAGGTCGGCTGCGCTCTGCATGGGAGCGGGAGGGAGACCAGGCTGGGCTCTGGAGGCAGGGGCGCCTGGCCCGGAGAGGAGAGGAATGTGCTCTGGGGAGAGGGGCGGGGTGCTCCAAGCCGAAGGGAGCTCTCAGATCCGAAGAGAGTAAGAGCCCCGGACTCCGGGAATATAAAACGAAGAGCTTCCAGACAGGGTAACTGCGGGGGGGGGGGGGGTCCTGCAGCGGAAAGAGGGATCCAGATGGGGAGGGGTCCTTGCTCCAGTCTGTGGGGCGGGCCTAGTTAGAAAGAAGAGGGTCCCGGCCGGAGCGGTGTCACGCCGCAGCAGCAGCGGTGCATGCTCTGGGGGTCCTGCTAGCTTGGGGGAAGCCTCGCTCCGGGGGCGTCCGCGCCTTGGGGAGGGGGAGGGCCGGCACCCTGGGTCCTGCTGTAGCTCACGAGCCCCTCAGGTCCCAATCACCTCCGCTCTTCCCGTCCGGCGCGATGAGCGGCTGGAGCCTCTGGTAGCGCTGGAGAGGCGGGAACCACCGGAGCCCGCGGAGCCGCCACTGCCGCCGCGTCTGGCTCGGTTTGACACCCACACACCAGCCAACATGGCGGCCGGGAGGGGGCGCGCCGGCGGCGTGCGCGCGCCCGGCGGCCCCGCCCCTCCGAGCCCGCCGAGGCCCCGCCCCCGAGACCCCGCCGGCGCCCCCACCGAGGCCCCGCCCCTCCGAGCCCGCCGAGGCCCCGCCCCTGAGACCCCGCCGGCGCCCCCACCGAGGCCCCGCCCCTCCGAGCCCGCCGAGGCCCCGCCCCTGAGACCCCGCCGGCGCCCCCAC
>JAJEJO010047586.1:152069-172639 GCA_020662805.1 Glaucomys volans
GTAGACCTTAGAAGATGGAAAGATCTCCTGTGTTCTTGGATAGGCAGAATTAATATAATCAAAATGGCCATCCTTCCAATGGTGCTATACAAATTTAATGCAATTCCAATTAAAAGCCCAATGACATTCCTCATAGAAATAGAGAAAGCAATCATGAAATTCATCTGGAAGAACAAAAGACCCAGAATAGCCAAAGCAATCCTGGGCAGGAAGAATGACGCAGGAGGTATCACAATACCAGACCTTAAACTCTACTACAGAGCAATAGTAACAAAAATGGCATGGTATAGGCACCAAAATAGGTAGACCAAGGATACAGAATAGAAGACCCAGAGAGAAACCCACATAAGTAGAGTTATCTCATACTTGACAAAGGTGCCAAAAACATACAGTGGAGAAAAGATAGCCTCTTCAACAAATGGTGCTGGCAAAACTGGAAATCCATATGCAGTAAAAATGAAATTAAACCCATATCTCTCACCCTGTACAAAACTCAACTCAAAATGGATCAAGGATCTAGGAATTAGACCTGAGACCCTTCACCAAAAAGAAGAAAAAGTAGGCCCGGCCAGGCGCGGAGGAATGCGCCTGTAATCCCAGCACTTGGGAGGCTGAGGCAGGCGGTTCCCGAGTTCAAAGCCAGCCTCAGCAACTGAGCGAGGCCCTAAGCAACTCAGTGAGACCCTGTCTCTAAATAAAATACAAAATAGGGCTGGGGATGTGGCTCAGTTGTGGAGTGCCCCTGTGTTCGATCCCCAGTACTCCCCCCCCCAAAAAAAAGGAGACCCGAATCTTCATGTTGGCTTAGGACCAGACTTCCTTAATATGACCCCCAGAGTGCAAGAAATAAAAGCAAGAATCAATGAATGGGATGGATTTAAACTAAATATTTTTCTCAGCAAAAGAAATAATCAATAATGTGAAAAGAGAGCTTACAGAGTGGGAAAAAATCTTTTCCACACACACTTCAGACAGAGCACTGATCTCCAAAATTTATAAAGAACTTACAAAACTTTACCCCCAAAATACAAAGAACCCAATTAATAAATGACTAAAGAACTGGGCAGACACTTCACAGAAGATGATATACAGGTGATCAACAAATAAATGAAAAAGTGCTCATCATCTCCAGTAATTAGACAAATGCAAATTAAAACCACCCTAAGATTTCATCTAACTCCAATTAGAATGGCTATTATCAGGAACACAAGCAATAATAAGTGTTGGTGTGGATGTGGGGGAAAAGGCACACTCATACATTGCTGGTGGAGTTGCAAATTGGTGCATCCACTCTGGAAATCAGTATGGAGATTGGAGATTCCTCAAAAAACTTGGAATGGACCCACCATTTGACCCAGCTATCCCACTCCTTGGTTTATGCCCAAAGAACTTAAAATCAGCAAAGTACAGTGATGCAGCCACATTAATGTTCATAGCTACTCAACTCACAATAGCTAGATTGTGGAACCAACCTAGATGCCCTTCAATTGATGAATGGATAAAGAAACTGTGGTGTATATACACAATAGAAAAATACTCAGCCATAAAGAAGAATAAAATCATGGCATTTACTGGTAAATGGATGGAGCTGGAGAATGTCATACTAAGTGAAATAAGTCAAGCCCAAAAAATCAAAGGCTGAATGTTTTCTCTGATAAGTGGATGATGATACATAATGGGGGGGGGGTGACAGGGGTGGACAAGAGAAGAATGGAGGAACTATGGATGGTGTAGTGGAAAATGGGGTGGGAGGGGGGGGGGGGAAGGAAAGATAGTAGACTGAGACAGACAGTATTACTCTATGTATATGTAAGATTATATGAATCCTGTGAACTACATTGTGAAAAAAAAGATATATTCCCTGCTGTAGAATTATGTCAAAATGGGTTCTACTGTCATGTATAATTAAAAAGAACCAATAAATTAAAATAATAATAATAATAATAATGAAACATAACCATCCAAAACTATAACCCAAAGAAGTCTTCCCAGAAGAGTGACGTTGGAAGCCAGGTGTGGTGGTGCATGACTATAATCCCACCAACTGGAGACACTGAGGCAGGAGGATCCCAAGTTAGAAGCCAGCCTCAGCAATTTAGTGAGACCCTGTCTCAAAATAAAAAGTAGTAACTGGCTGGTGGTGTGACTCACTGGTAGAGCGCCACTGGGTTCAAACCCCAGTACTGAAAAAAAAAAAAAAGAAAGCATTTGAGCTGATTCTTTAAGGGTGACAGATTGTTGTTAGCTAAGCAGAGAGGAGGTGGGAGCAACTTAGACAGGGAGGACAGGCTGAGCAGGGACCAGGAGGCAAGAAATCGTGGATCAGTGATGCAGTGTAGCTGGACCGAAGGATGCATAGGAGAAGGAAGGGGGAACTTGGGAGAGATGGCTGGAAGTTGATGGGTTAGAAGCTCTGCGGCCTTTGAGGGCACCTTACTTTTTATCATTCCCAGAAGTGGCCATAGCCCTGGCAGAAAATGCCCCATCTCTCTGACCATAGTGATTGGTCTGGGAATGGGCATGTGACACAGGCCCAGCCAATAAGAACTTTCCCTAGGATTTTAGCTAAAACCATCAGAAAAGAGGCCCTCTCTGCTTCTGAGATTATTGGCAATAAGGACCATGGAAACCTGGAGCTACCAGGAATCCTCTTTATCACCTCATAGGAACAATCTTCAACACCACTTGTTCAGATCAGCCCAGGAACCAAGGACCAGAGCCAATGGGGTCAGGCTAGTGTTATGGCAGACTTTATTTATTTATTTATTTATTTATTTATTTATTTATTTATTTATTTATCTATCTTTGTACTGGGGATTGAACCCAGGAGCATTTTACTAATGAACTGCATGACAAGCCCTTTTTAAATTTTGATACAGGGTCTCACTAAATTGCCCTGACTGTCCTTGAAATCCTCCTACTTCAGCTTCCTGACTAGCTAGGATCACAGGCGTGTACCACTACACCCAGAAAGAATCAAGGACATCGTTGAAGGAGAAGACAATACAATAGTATTGTCTGAAATGTTGGGAAAAATTGCTCGAATTTTCCAGTCTTCCAATTTGGATGCTTTTCTATGTAGACACTGCATAATCTGGTTCCTTATAGAGGCCATAAGTGGTGGTTGAAAATATAGGTCCTTGGAACACAGAGATCTGGGTTCAGATCCAAACTAGGTCATTTCCCAGCTGTGTGACCAAGATCACATAGGTCATTGTTCCTCTCTGAGTCTCAAGCTACCCTTTTTGCTCCATCAAGATGATGGACAGAGAGTCAATGCAGAGAAGGCACTTAAAAATATATGACTCAGGGTGGTTAGAGGTTTGCCAAGAGGACTGGACTTCTTGTGCTGCGAGAGGCTTGAGGAAAAGGCTGACAAAGTGGAGTATCAGAATCTAGTCCAGCCAGAGACTGTGGAACATGAACACAGCCCCAGGCCAGACCTCCCTGCGTCCTTTGTGCCTCTGCTCATACATGCAGCCACCGCTACCTGAGCTCCTCTTCTACAATGCTGGGAACCTGGAGCTGAGACCCAGGTCTGTCCCAGGGACCATCAGGCTTTAGGAAAACTTAACATAAACATAGACACTGAAATACCAACATGTAGTAGTCCCAGAAGAGGGCAGGAGGCCAGTGACTCAAGAGGTGAGAAAATGCAACTATCAGGACTATTTGAACCTAGAAAAAAGGTTTTACCAAATCATTTTCTTTCATTTGCCTCTTTGTCTTCTTTCTGATTTCCTTTCTCCCTCCCTTTTACATTCCCCACTTGTCTCCCTTTCTTCTACCCTTGCTTCTGTTACTTTCTTTAATCCAAAAGAAATTCAAGTTGAAGACATAAAGCAAATACTGTTATTAATTTTTGTAAAAGTGCTTAGCTGAGAGGCTCTGAGCAGAAAGATAAGAACAAAATTACACCTCCATCCTCTCCATCTGGGCTGCTAGATATAAGCCTCCCACACACCCAGGCAAAGGCAGAAGGGACAGGCCAGCCAGCTGGCACCTGTCCCCCTCCCCACCAACCCCTTCCCATCCCTGGATTCAAGTGTTCCTCATGACTGCCCATTGAATAGATGGAGAAACCAAGCTCTAGAATGGGGGAAGGGATTGGCCTCTCTGGCTCATCTGTGGGCACTGTTTTCCAGACATTCTGAACCAGTCCTGTCAATTGTCTGGGACTCCTGAAATGGCCCACCTCTGAGCTTTTCTGCCTGGAACAATCTCTCCAGTCCCTCAGGACCATTCTCTCAGTCGACCTGGCTGACTGCTAACAGGGTTCAGGCAGGCATCCTGCCCTGGAGTGTTTACCCCTGGATGGTGACACCTTGTTTAGGTTCTGTTGCCCTGTGATCTGGAAGCTTTGTGAGGGAGAGCAGCAGCTGCTCTTTTCACTTATCTGTGTTTCTGACCCCTGCAAGTTCTGGCCATTGAGAATAATGCCAGCCAGGTGTGGTGGCGCAGGCTTATAATTCCAGCACTTGGGAGTGCTGCTGAGGCAGGAGGATCGCGAGTTCAAAGCCAGCCTCAGCAACTTAGCGAGGCCCTGAGCAACTCAGTGAGACCCTGTCTCTAAATAAAATACAAAATAGGGCTGGGGATGTGGCTCAGTGGTCAAGTGTCCCTGGGTTCAATCCCCAGTACCAAAAAAAAAAAAAGAGAGAGAGAATAATGCCAGAGTATGTGTGTTGAGTCAAGAGAGGAAGACAAGACAGCCCTAGTGGGAGCTACTCTGTAAGCCACAGGTTAACGGAATGTAGTTAGGGGCTGCACCTGGCACCTCACACCATGTCATTGCAGGCTGATGACAGAGAGATAGTGGAATGAGTTTCAGTCTCAGCCCCACTTCTGGTAATGTCAGGCATGTGCTGGAATGTGCTCTGAGCCTCAGTTTCTTCATTTCAATTCTGGGGCCCTCTCCGGCTGACAGGGCTTATGAGAAAGACCAAATGAGATCATGTCAGCCCCTCTCAATCCCTGTAAGGACTTTGGATGGCAGTCAGAATCAGATCCACCTCACTTCCATGGCCAGAAAGCCCTGTCCTTCCCACATCATGCTCTCTCCTCTCCTTTTCCCCTTGCAAACTACCTCCCCTATATGACCCCTTGCCATTACCTCTGTTTGAAATGCCTCTTCCTCAGACATCTCAATGCCCATCCTCCATTCCCTTCAGGTCATAGATCTCTAAGATGATGTTGCCCCATCCAAGCATGCCCCACTCTCCGGCCCCTCCCCTGCTTTATAGCACCCACGTCATGTCGTATACTGATCTTTTTGTTTGCTCTCTCCCATCCATGAGAGCAGGGGCTTGCATTGTCTTGTTCATGGTAGTGTCCCCAAAACCTAAATGAAGGTTCAGCACACAATGGGTGCCTTCTCAAGATTTGGAAAGCAACTAGATAAATGAATGGCCCAGAGAGGTGCTTAGGAGCTGTGTCCTCTGCCTCCCACTGAGGCTGCACCCTTCAGGAGTCTAGGTTCCTGCTGCTGGATGGAGTCAGGACCTGGGGCAGCAAAATGTCCATCCATAGGGCAGATAGACCAAGGCAATTACCTTTGTTCATGGTATGCAAGGCTGGGTTTAGGGGTGAGCCTCTGTCTCCCATATGAGGGTGTGAATATACCTTGCTTTTCCTTTGCCAATAGCTACAGGATGCCCTGAAAACTGGTGACCCAGGTCTTCTGTTTTTTCCCCAGAACCCTCCAAAATCTTAGTTCACCAATTCAAAGACCTCTGGACAAAAGGGATCAGGAAAGGCCTACTCACCCCTGCCACTTGTCTCTTCTCTAGTACCAGAGCCCAGAGATGTCCATGACTGGGTCTGAAGCTGGAGAGGACTTGGGACACCAGTGCCAGCAGGGGGTGTCCCGATGTGCCCTGGGATTGACCCCCAAATTGCAGCTGTGACCAGGCCAAGGAGTCAGAGCCCCAGCAGCCATCCAGTTGTTGATGCAGAGGGCAGAAGATTCCATGGGATCCTGTTTAATGCACCGTGTGAAACAATTTCTAGTCCCAGTCACTGACTGCTTCTCAGCTGGGCCAGCCCCAGCCACGACATATACAGACTTCACTCCTATTTCTGAGAAAATAGAAGTCATGGCTTCCCCTCAGCTTACCCCACCCTCCTCCTCTTCCTGCAAACTTGACTCACACCTGCCTTGTCAACTCTGGGGATGTCTGAGTCAGCCTGGCCAGGGTTCCAATCCTAGCACCTCCCCTACCAGCTGTCACCCTCTGGGCAGCTTCCAAACCTTGCTGAACCTCCATTTCCACATCAATGGAATGAAGGCGTGAAAGTGCCTACCTCATTGGGTGACGCAAGGATTGAGTGGGCTGCTTCCCTGTGGAGGGTCATTGCATGCAGTAGTTGCCCAATAACAGGGACACCAACAGAGACCACTAGAGCGCCCCTTGCTGGGCATTTCTGTATGCAGTCCCCTTTACCCTTCACAAGAATCCAATGAGGAAGGCATATCTTCATGATCCATTTTACAGATGAGAAAACTGAGGCATGGAAAGGTGAGGTCCTTGACCCTAGTCACAAATGGGCTAGTAACTGATAGACTGGGAATTTGAGCCCAGAGACTGTGCTCTGCCCCACTCCCTCTACAAATGGGGGCCCTTCCTCTGTGCCCTACGGTGTGCTGAGAATGTCACAGTATTTGGTGCGACCAATCTTCATAATGCCCTTATGTGCTGGAGATTACAAAGGTGCTCCATTTTATAGATGAGTAGGTACTAGGGTTTGAATATGATTTGACCCCTCTGAAACTCATGCTGAAATTTGACTGCCATTGCATTCTACCGGGAGTGAGGACTTTAAGAAGTGATTTGTGGGGCTGGAGATGTAGCTCAGTGGTGGAGGTTGGCCCTGGGTTTGACCCCCAACACTGAAAAAATAAAAAGTTTGAGGATAATGTGAGGTTGAGGGAGGAGGATTGCAAATTTGAGGCCAGCCTTGGCAACTTAGTGAGAATCCATTTCCAAATAAAAAATAAAAAGGACTAGGGCTGTAGCTTAATGGTAGAGAACCCCTGGCTTTGATTCCCAGTACCAAAAATTAAAAAAAAAAAAAAAGGAAAGGAAAGGAAGTGATTTGATCATTAAAAGAAGGAATGCCATTCCCACAGGACTGGGTTAATCCTCCTGGTTGTATGTTCTCACTCTCACAGCACTAGATTAGTTACCAAGAGAGCAGATTGCCATGTGAGGCAGCCCCTTGTTTGCCTCTTCTGTACCTGCCTATTTGCCCTTCTGCTTTCCTGCCATGAGGAAGCCTTCCATGATGTCTGCACTATGACCTTGGACTTCCCAGCCTTCAGAACCATGAGTCAAAAAACCTCTGTTCTTCACAAATTACCTAGTCTCAAGTACCTTGATATAGCAACAGAAAACAGACTAAGATAGCAAGCTGAATCACAGAGAAAGGATGTGACTTGCCACAGACCACATGGCTACTAAGTATCAGAGCCAAGATTAAACCTATTTCCCATCTTAGCCCAGAATGACGCTTTTGTTCTCTAATTTCCCCAAAGAAGCCACACTCACCTCTGTCCCTGGCTGTGACTTGGGCTGCTTGCCCCTTCTCTGCCTCCACCCCCTGGCTGTGCTGAGGAGAGATAGTGGCCCCGGAGCCCTCCAATCTCTGAAGAGCCATGGGGCAATTTAGAGGATGCATTTAAAACCAGAGAAGCCCAGTTTCTAATCCTAGTGCTTCTACTTCCTAGTTATGGGATTTTAGTTAAGTTCCTACACTATGCCTCAGTTTCCCCATTTATAAAGAGGTGCCTCACTTAGGTGAGGAGACCCAACGAATGAAGTGTTCAGCACATTAGTAAGTGTTCCATGTATGTTGAGACTATCCAGGGTGGGCTCCCTTAATTTCCTGGGGTTCCAAGGAAGGAAGGGAGAAAGTTAAACCTCTAAACCTTTCCAGAAAAAATAATTTTCTAAAATCGAATACTGCCCTTGCTCAAAAACTTTCAGTGGTGGTTCCCTGTGACCAGGAAACTCTCTGAGAACCTCCCCATCCCACCCCCAGATCCACCCTGTGAGTCTGACTCCAACCCATAATTCTAGGGCCAAGGTTTTCAGTCAGTCCCTCTTTGATCCTGCTCTAAGTCTCCACACTGAGGATGCCCTTTCTCCAACCCCCCATCCTGCTGAGAAATGCCTCCTGGTCCTTCAAAGTCAAGTTGAAGGGGAACATCTGAGAAGTGCTTGACCTCTCAGCAGAAGTGGCAACTCTCCCTGGGGTATCCGTTGGTCACAGTGTGGACCACACTGGGTTAGATTCTTCTGCTCCTGTTCTTGCCCTGCCTCTCCCACCAGGAAAGAAGTCTGGAGGCCAAAGAAGACCTTTGAGTCATGCCCACATCCCCAAAGTACAGGGCAGAGCCAGGTTCAGGGTAGGAGCTCATCCCCATGGGAAAAGCACTGGAATGAAGGAATATCTTCACTGAACTCCCACAGAAGACCTCTCTGGAACAAAGATGCCAGTGCGAGTTTTTTGTTTGGATTGATCTTAGAAATGATTTTCAAGGAATGAGGGTGATGAGACAGGGAAAGGAAGGAATCAATAAAGGGTGTGTGAATAGTCAGACATGGTAATGCACACAAGCAATCCCAGCGACTTGAAGGTTTGAAGTAGAAGGATCACTAGTTGGAGGCCAGCCTTGGCAACTTAGCAAAACCCTGTCTAAAAATAAAAAATAAAAAGGGCTGGGGATGTAGCTCAGCAGTAGAGTGCCCCTGGAGTATCAAAAGAAGAAAGAAAAAAGAAAAGATAGTATGCAGGGGATATGTGCATCTTTCAGTGAATGAATGAATACATGAATGCAAGAATGAATGGAGTGTTGTGGGGAATGCTGCAAATCTCCAAACACTGAGCAGTCAAAGCCCTTCTGCTGTGTGACCCTGGACTAGCCACTCCCTCTCTGAACTTGCTTTCCTCTTCAATAAAGCTGGAATGTCAGCCCTAGCCTCTCAAGAGATAAAGGGGAGGAGGTCTCCAGAGGTGAGAAATGTCCCACTTTGGCTCCCATCCCCAGCTCCAGCTCCAGGAGGCAGGACATGAGCCAACCAGGGCTCTCTATAGGTGAAGAAGCCACAGGAGACAGGCACAGTGCCCAGGTTAGAACCACAGGGGCCCAGGAGAAACCACATCATGGCTACCACAGCCTCCACCATCCCACAGGGACTTCCGCTGCTACTCAAGGCAAGGTCTCCCGCCAACCCTGGCTTCCCCTGCATCAGCACCTGCCCCTGTGGGTCCTGCAGCCTGGAGGTGGCTGCGAAGGGCAGGCCGACAGCTGCCCTGCACGCAGCCTGGTGCTTTCAAAAGCCGCGGGAATCCCTGTGCTTAGGAGCTCCTGCTTCTGTATTATGGGGCCAAATCCACTGGCACCACTTAGGACCTTGGGCAAGTCACTGCTTCTCTGGATCCTCGCTGACCTCAGGAGTCAGAAGGAACTGACATTCCACTGTCCCTTCAGGTGACCTCACCTCCTGCATCAGGGCCTTCCTGCACCCTCCTGACACCAGGCCTCTGATTCGCTAAGCTCTACCCGGACTCCTTTCCTCCGGGTCTCTGCTTAAGTAACCTCTCAGCAGTTACTTCCCTGCTCTCTCCTCAGGGTCGGGAAGCCCTGACTGACCACCTTCCCTAGACTGGTGCAGGTCCCTTAGACATCCCCTTCTCTCCAGCAGCTCTGAGTCTGTAAGATGGTAGTTACTAACCATGCGTAGTGGCAAAGACCTGTAATCCCTGACTCGGGAGGTTGAGTCAGGAGGATGGCAAGTTTGAGGCTAGCCTCAGATATCTAGCGAGGTCCTGTGTGAAAATCATAAAATAAAAGGTGCTGGGGATGTAGTTCAGTGGTAGAGCCCCACTAGGTTTCACCCTCAGCACCTCAAGAAAATTAATCAATTTTAAAAAGATGGTGATCTTTTGCTTTCTTTTCTGTCTCGTCCATTGCAAAACTCATGAGGACAGACACATATCTTACCTCAAGCCCAAACCTCTGGGCCAGGCACAGGGTCTGGCACACAGTAAGTGCTTAATGAATGCTTGTCAATAAATGAATTATTGTTTAAAATACTTATCCCTGGTATTTTAAACTCCTTGGTAAACTCCTTGCTCTTCTGGTTTAGATTTAAATGCCTCCTCTTCCAGGCAGCCTTCCTGATTGCTTCCCTGGTTTCTATTCTGGGTTCCCAGGATCTTCCCCAGCGCTTGCTCTTTTCCCCTTCTCCAGAGCTTCCTGACTACTGGTTGTCCTGTAGCTGTCCAGTTATAAGGTCCCCGGGCTGCTCCTGACCCCTCATTCTGCTTTTCTACGCTTGCCAGGACCAGCCTGCAGCGAGGAAATGAAAGGCTGGAAGAAAGAGGAAGGGTAAGGAGAAGCCCAGAAGCATCTAAAAGGCTCCCAGTAGTAGTCTGGCCTTACAAAGCCTTCAGTGACACTGGTGGAGAAGTGAGCCCAGGCCTGGGCGGCCGGAAGGAGGAGGGCCAGGCGGGGCGCTGGACTGCAGCTCTGGGTTGGTGACGCGAGGCCCCGCTGGGGCGGGGGTGGGGGTGGGGGTTTCTGGTATTTCCTGAGGCCGGGCAGGAAATGCTTGGGGCCCGCGCTGGGGCAGGATCGCTGGATAGGATCGGCCCAGGAAAGACCCATGCGCTATGCTCAGCGCTCCCCTCCACGCGCTGCTTGGGGACTCCGCGTGTCCGCACCGCGCAGGGTCTTTCCAACCATCTTTGCGAACCTTCATCACCAGTCAAGAGATGCTGTGCAATCCTTATTTTACAGAGGAGACTTGAAACTCAGAGGTGGCCATCGGGTCCCTCCGGTCACAGTGCCTCTGGCACACTCTCGCTGACCCTAGCTCCAGGTCCCTGGCCCCTGCCGAGGCTGCCTCGTCTACACTCATCTACATCCACCGCCCCCATCCCCGCAGGTGGCTTCCCGGGTTGGGCTCCCTCCTACAAGGCAAAGGGAAGTGGAGATGGAGCCCGAGCGGGAGGTGGTTGCGGGGCTGGACGCCCACGCACCAGACAGCGCCGCCCCGGGCCTGCTGGGACGGCAGGTGCCAGCCGGCAGCGTGGGTGCATGGCACTCTGAGCGCGCACACTCGCACGCCCGCGTCCCTGCTATGCTCCCTGCCTCAGTGCTCACAGGAATGGGCCGCAGCAAGGCAGGATTCCCAGAGCTCATCACCGAAGCCGGAGAAGACATGAACACTCATTTTTTCACATATTCATTCATCCTTCTTTGAGGAGTCAAAGAATCTACCTTTGGCTGAGTTTCACCTGCCCAGTTCAAATTCTGCTTGCTCTGCCTACTTAGCCGTAGAACCTCCAGAGCGTTTTGCTTCTCTGGGCATCAGTTGCCTCTGAATCATGGGTTTAAGCTCGCAGGCGGCGGGTGGCCAAAGATGTAAGCTCGCCGGAGCCAGTTGGAGACCACCAGAGTCAGACAAAAGTAGTTAAATTAGGATTTATTAGAGTCTGTGCCCCCCGGCGAAATCTCCAGCCCCCTTCCCCCCATGAAAGTCCGGGGCGGGAGAGCCAGAAGAAATCGCACGTGCCTTTGGCTGCTCAGGGTATTTATAAGGGGAAGGGGCTAGGGGTCCTGCCCAGGAAAAGGTGGACCAGGGTGGACGTCAGGGTCAGTAGGTTTGCCTCTGATTGGTCACTTCTGGTGCAGTGTTGCTAGGTGTCCTTGCTCCCTCCCCCTGCAGCCGCCCAAGTCCGACCTGACAATGGGGATGAAGCAGAGCTGCCTCAGAAGGTTGTGGTGAGAATTAAATTTTGAGTTGATCCGTGTAAGTCTCTGTGCCTGAAACCTGGTATGTGATCAAAAAATGTCAGCTATTATGATAGAAAGATGCTGAGAACTCTCCCATTTTCAAAGTCTCTCTCTTTGGCCTTTATCCTCCACTGACTCCTACCCAGCCTCTCCTTTTCCTATTTCATCTGAATTTTATCAAATATCCACCTTCTGTAAGTTAAGAATGTGTTTATTTGCAAAAAATCAAAAACAGTTCACAGTGGTTTAGACAACTAAGGGTTTATTTTTCTCTGTCACAGTGAGCCTGGACACCAACCATGGTCAACATTGTTTCATCAGCCCAATGATGTCAGAGCCCATGTCTCTCCAATTGTTATGGTTTTTCCTTCTTGTTTTCAGAATGACTGTGGCTGCTCCTAGCATTGCAGCTGCATTTAAATGGGAAGGAAGAGAAATAGTTAAATTTAGAGTTAATTGAAAGCATGTGAAAAGAAATAATTTCCTACAGCCCATCCCCAATGAAATCTAATGAAACTCCTTAGATCTTGTTGACCAGAATTGTGTCACATGGCCACTCCTAGCTGCTAGGAAAGGCTGAGAAAGTTTTTATTTATTTTTTCCAGTCCCCACAGTGGAAGGAAGCTTGGTGAGAAAGCGATCAAAAATGGCAGTTAGATCAACCAGCCAGTGGCTTCTGCCACACTTTACCCCTGTATCTCCCTGCAGCCCCACCAATCCCCAGGCCCTTCTCAACAGTCACCCCTGACCTCTTCCCTCATCCAATGGCTACCTGTTTCCAATCCTCTTTGGGAAGTCAGAAGTTGACGACTCTGGGCCTCTGGTCCCGCAGGGCAGTCATGGATGGATGCTAAATAGGGCTGCCTATTTATTTATTTTTGGTACTAGGGATTGAACCCGGGGGAACTTAACCACTAAGCCACATCCTCAGCCCTTTTTTATTTTTTATTTTGAGACAGGGTCTTTAGGCCCTCACTAAATTGCTGAGGCTGGCCTTAAACTTGCAATTCTCCTGCCTCAGCCTCCAGAGTCACTGGGATTACTGGCGAGTGCCACTGTGCCCAGCAGGGCTGCCCCTTTAGATGAGCCATGACTGTTTGTCTCTGTCCCTACCAAGCCCCAATGAGGAAGGCACTTATTTACTTTCCCATCTAGACCTCGTTGATGTTAGAATTTGAACCCCTGCATTAGTGAATTTGTTTTCCCCTCCCTGCTTCGTTTCAGGGATTTAACACATGAAAAATAGCCCTTTTGGTATTTCATAAGCAAAAATTTTCCTTTAGCCATTGACTCCAGTCACCCAATTCCCCTGCTGTATGTCAGCTTTTCCTGACTATAACAAAATACTTGAGATAGTCAGCTTACCCATTATGTCCCATTTATTTTTTTTAATTAATTTTTTAAATGTATTTTTATTTGGACACAATACTTTATTTATTTTATGTGGTGCTGAGGTTCCAACCCAGTGCCTCACACATGCTCTGCGAGTACTCTACCACTGAGCCACAACTGCAGCCCCATTTTCTTTTTTTCTTTTTGTGTTTTTAGTTGTCAATGGATCTTTTATTTTATTCATTTATATGTGGTGCTGAGCATGGAATCCAGGGCCTCACACATGCCAGGTAAGCGCTCTACTCCTGAGCCACAACTCCAGCCCCCGTTATGTCACATGTATGGAACACCTAAAAAAGTTAAATTGAGCAACAAGTATACTAATTAACTTTCTTACCTAGCCATCATTGGTGTTAGAATTTGGCAACTTTTTTGGAGGGCAGGGTACTGGGGATTGAACTCGGGGGCATTCACCACTGAGCCACATCCCCAGCCCTGTTTTGTATTTTATTTAGAGACAGGGTCTCACTGAGTTGCTTAGCATCTCAGGCTGAGGCTGGCTTTGAACCTGAAATTCTCCTGTCTGAGCCTCTGAGCCACTGGGATTACAGCCTGTGCCACTGTGCCCAGCAGAATTTGGTAACTTGAAATAAATACTTGTTTTCAGAGTTCTGTTTTTTTGAGAAAAATAAAAGGTGAATGATTAATGATAATAAAGTATATAGTAATCTCTTGATTGTGATTTCCAACCTCTTTTAATGTACCTGTGTCAATTTCACTTGCAAAATTTAAAACTTGTTTGTTTGTTTTGGTACCAGGGCTTTAACCCAGGGATGCTTTACCACTGAGCTATATCCCCAGTCCTTTTTCCTTTTTTTTTTTTAATATTTGTTGTTGTAGATGGACACAATACCTTTATTTTGTTTTTTTTTAAATTATTTTTATGTGGTGCTGGGGATCAAACCCAGTGCCTCACTCATGCTAGGTAAGTGCTCTACCACTGAACCACAACCCCAGCCCTTCTTTCTTTTTCTCTTTATTTTATTTTATTTTTTTTTTTGATACAAGGTCTTACTAAGTTGCTGAGACTGTCCTTGAACTTGTGATCCTTCTTTCTTAGCCTCCCAAATCGCTGGGATTACAGGCCTGTACCTCCACACCCATATGAAAGTTTGGGATTTAATGGGTTAAAAAGAGGAAAGGTTTATTTGGCTCAGAGTTTTGGAGGTTTCAGTCCATGGTGGCTAGGCCCCTTGCTTTGGGGCCTGTGGCAGGGCAGTGCATCATGTCAGGAAAATGTGGTTGAGGAAGCTGTCATATGGCAGCATGAAAGCTAAGAGAGTCCAAGAGGAGGGGCCCTGGTCCCAAAAAACCCTTCAAGGCACACCCCAGTGACCTCACTTCCTCCCATCGGGCCCACTGCTTGAAGGTCCAGCACCTCCAGCTAGCACCACAGGCTGGTGACTAAGCCTTTAGCATATGGGTCTTTAAAGGGTATTTAAGATCCAAACCGTAAATGAGCCCCATTACGTAATCCCATGGGATTCCGTGCACGCCTGTAATCCCAGCACTCGGGAAGTTGAAGCAGGAGGATTGCAAGTTTGAAGACAGTTTCAGCAACTTATCAAGACACTGTTTCAAAATTTAAAAATAAAAAAATAAAAACGGCCAGGGATATTGCTCAGTTGTAGAGCATATCTGGGTTCAATTCCCAGTAAACCCCTGCCCCCCACAACACACACACTCCAAACCGTAGTGCATCCCTAGGAACAGCTAATGTATCGAATCCCTTGTTAGGCTCTAGACATATTTTATACACATACAGGCAAATTCACCTATATATGTAATTTATCTATCTCCTTTATTTACTTGTTTATTTATTTATGTACTGGGGAGTAAACCCAGGGATGCTTTACCTCTGAGATATGTCCCCAGAACTTACTTTTTACTTTTGGACAGAGTCTGACTAAGTTACCCAGGTTGGCCTCAGAACTTGTGATCCTCCTGCCTAAACCTCCCAAGTAGCTGGGATGGTAGGCATGCGCCACCACACCCAGCTGTCTGGTTGCTTTTTAAATATCCTTTTTGATTTGTTCTGTAGTTTTATTGTGACATGTCCTGCTGTGAGTTTCTTTCTGTTTATCTTGCTTGGGATTCATTGGCTCTCTACAATCTATGGATTTGGTGGTTCTTATTGGTTCTGTAAAAAGTCAGACTTTGTTTCTTTACATATTGTCTTTGTCTCATTCTCACTCTCTCTCCCACTAAAACTACTGTCTGCATTAGATCTTTCTCCGTGGCTCTTAACCTTTTTCCTTTTTTTTTTTTTGTGTGTGTGGTACTAGGGATTGAACCCAGAGGTGCTCTACCACTGAGCTACATACTACATCCCCTTTTTAATTGTTCATTTGGAGACAGGGTCTCACTAAGTTGCCCAGGCTGGCCTTGAACTTGTGATCCCCCTTCCTCAGCCTCCTGAGTTGCTAGGATTACAGGTGCGCACACTGTGTCCGAATTAATCTCTTTTCAAAAAAATAATTTTTTTTGTTTGTTTTCTGGGCTGCATTCTGGATAATTTCTTTAAACTCATCTTCCAGATCACTGATTTTTGTAATAAACTTTGTCTAATCTGCTATTAAAACTACCCAATGAGTTTTTAATTTCAGGTATCCTGTTTAGCTTCTGATGTTTTTATCTGGTTCTTGTTCACATCTGCTTAGTTGTTCTCATCTCTCTGCCTTCTGGCTAATTCCTATACAACCCATTTGTTTCCACTTCCAGGAATCCTCCCCTGACCTCCAGGCTGGATTAATGGCTTTTTCTAACCCTTCTTAGTCCCGTGGGACCCTTTTTCACAGTATTGATCATCTGGGGCCAAGATTAGCGGGTCGAGATCTGCCTCCCCCATTGAACCTGTGGTCTCCTAAGCACGAGCCATGTCCGCAACGTTTGCTGGGCCCAGCACACAGTGGGTATTCAATAAATCTACATAAAATAGCTGGTCACTGTGGCCCATGCCTATAATACAGGAGACAGGAGAATTGCAAGCTTGAGGCCAGCCTCAGCAATTTAGCGAGACTCTTTCAAGAAAAAAAGAAAAAAGAGCATGGGATGTAGCTCAGTGGTAAAGCACCCCTGTGTTCAATTCCCAGTACTAAAAACTTTTAATTAAAGAAAAGCAAAATAAAAACAATTGCCTTTACTCTTTCCTTGTTTTGTTTTGGTTTTTGCAGCACTCGGGATGAACCCAGGGCCTTACATACACCATGCAAGCACTTACACTGAGTAATAACCCCAGACCTTTTCTGAAGTTTTCCACATTTAACCTATTCATTGATTCCTCTTATTTGTTGATTCATTTACTTGTTTTTCTTTTTTGTGGTACTGAGAATGTAACCCAGGGTCTTGGCAGGCTAGGCAAATGCTCCACCACTGAGGCACACCCTGGATTCCTTTACTTGTTTTTAATTTCATTAAGTCACTTCCCCATCTGTTAACTCAATTCCTCACTCATTTGCTCATCCACTCAATAAGTCTTTTCTAATCCCTGTGGATGTGGAATAAATTTATAAATCTATGACAATGAGTGGCCAAGGCAGGATGCTGATAGAAAGCCTAATAGCTAGAAGCCTTCCGGTTAAAGTGACAGTGGAGTAGGACCTGGAAGGAGGAAAGTGGGGAGGAACTTGTGCTAGGAGCACAGGACGGTGTTAAAGGCACTCCAGGGTACCCCTGCAGCCTCTGGGATTTAATTGCCTTTTTTTTTTTTTTTTTTGGTACTGGGGATTGAACTCAGGGACACTCCACCACTGAGCTACATCCCCAGCCCTATTTTGCATTTTATTTAGAGACAGGGTCTCACTGAGTTGCTTAGGGCCTCACTAAGTTGCTGAGGCTGGCTTTGAACTCGCCATCCTCCTGCCTCAGCCTCCCAGGTGCTGGGATTACAGGCGTGCACCACCACGCCCAGCTTAAGAGAGCTTTTAACTTTCTTTCTGTGGAAAAAGTGACAGAATGCTTCCATGTTGTACAATGTCACCTTTAAACAAATCAGACTCTCCTTATTATCTTCCAAAAATGCATTTAAATTCCAATTCCAGTGTGAAGAGTAACACAAAATTGAATATGTAACTTATTGACAACAGGTTACTTTATCCAGCTATAAAACATCAAATGACATGAATAAATGCCAACCAAATTTGTTATTTTCATACAAATCCTAGACTTTTGTCACACTTGATTTTAGTTGGGAGAACACCACTTGGCAAAGTGCTCTCCTAAACTTTACATTTAACTAAGTTTAACTTTTAAAGTACATTTTATTTTATTTTATTTTATTTTATTTATTTATTTATTTGGTACTGGGGATTGAACCCAGGGGCACTCAACCACTGAGCCACATCCCCAGCCCTATTTTGCATTTTATTTAGAGACAGGGTCTCACTGAGTTGCTTAGGGCCTCGCTAAGTTGCTGAGGCTGGCTTTGAACTCGCGATCCTCCTGCCTCAGCCTCCCAGGTGCTGGGATTACAGGCCTGTGCCACCACGCCCGACTTAATTGCCTTTTAACTGCTCCCAACACATAAGCAATTTATCTCCTCTCTCTTTTACCTTGGCTGTCAAGAAACTCAGAGCTCAGCTTGGTGCAACAATAATATCAACTCCTCTTTGCCTAAATGTGTGTGTGTGTGTGTGTGTGTGTGTGTGTGTATGCATGCATACACACGCAGGTGAATATTAGGGCTTGAACCCAGGAACTCATGGATGCTGTACTACTGAGCTACATCTCCAGCCCTTTTTAGTTTTATTTTTATTGAGACAGGGTCTCAATAAGTTGCTGAGGCTGGCTGTGTGGTGAGGCAAACCTGTACGTCAGCAGCTTGGGAGGCTAAGACAGGAGGATTGCATGTTCAAAACTAACCTCAGCAATTTAGCAAGGCTCTAAGCAATTTAGTGAGACCTTGTCTCTAAATAATGTGTAAAAAAGGGCTGGAGATGTGGCTCAGTGGTTAAGCACCCCTGGGTACCAAATTTAAAATTTTAAAACAACATGCTGAGTCCAGGTTTCAAACTTGGCCATCCTCATTTCAGCCTCCTGTTGCTGAAATTATAGGCATGTGCCATCATACCATACCATCTTGCCTGGTATTTTGTAGTTATTTGTTTTGTGGCTCAAAATCTTTGACTCTTACACTCTCTGTATCTCTTGTGAAAACTCTGCAATAGATGATGAATTCAGGACTTAAAAATTTAAGAATGATATGAAGTGTGTCTTCATATTATGTGCAGTAATACCATGTAACATCCAAACTCAGCAGCTGAACACAATAACCATGTGATTTTGTCAGTTGCACCTGAAGGTTGGCTGAGGTCTGCTGAACTTGACTGGGCATGCATAGTTGGTTGGACACCTCTGTTACAAGCTCAGCTTGGACTCTGGCTGCTCAGCGTGTCTCATTCTGGGGCTGGGCTGAATGATTGGCAGCTGTGCAAGGGGATGGTCTTACAGAAGCACATGAAGCACCCAGGCAAGCACCTTTCAAGCCTTTGGTCTTATCACATCTGTTGCCATTTCATTCCAATGACCAAAGCAAGTCACCTGGCTGAGCCCAGCATCAAGAGATTGGGAGCATACTGTGATCACCCTGAGAGCCTCAGTGTCACATACCCTCCAGCCTCATCGCCTATCCCTATTTTTAAGAAGGGTACCCTGGTGTCCAAGGAGTGATCACACACAGTGGATCAGACTGGGATCTGGCAGAGCATCCTGACTTCTCATCCCTTTTTCCACAGACAGGCCATCTGTCCTACAGCCCGCCTGATTCTTCTGGATGTGCAGGTAGAAGGACCTGGGTTCTCTCATGGCTCCTCTGTGGCCAGCAGTGGAGTCTTGAGCAAGTTCCCCTCCTTCTCTGATCCTCAGTTTCCTCCTCTGTAGAATGGATAAACAATAACACTATAATCCAAGCAACTTGGGAGGCTGAGTCAGGAGGATCTCGAGTTCAAAGCCAGCCTCAGCAACTTAGCGAGGCCCTAAGCAACTCAGTGAGACCCTGTCTCTAAATAAAATACAAAATAGGGCTGGGGATGTGGCTCAGTGGCCAAGTGTCCCTGAGTTCAATCCCTGGTTCTAAATAAATAAATAAATAAACAATAACACTAAGCAGGATGCGTTGGCTCATACCTGTAGTCTCAGCTCCTTTGGAGGCTGAGGCAAGAGGCAGGAGGATGGCTTGAACCCAGGAATGTAGGACCAGCTTCAGCAATGTAGAGAAATTGTGTCTCAATCAACCAACCAACCAACCAACCCAAGAAGATCAACAGGGGGACTGGGAGGATTCAGTAGCATTTGTGTGTGTGTGCATGTGCGTGTGTGTACAGTCCTGGGGATTGAACCCAGGACTCAACCACTGAGCTACATCCCCAGTCCTTTTTATTTGTTTAATTTTTAATGTTGAGAAGGAATCTCTAAATTCCCCTGTTGGACTCGTTTACCATCCTCCTGTTTTAGATTCCAGAAGAGCTGGAATTACAGGCATGCAGTACTGTACTCAGCTGTTTGTTGGTTTGTTGGTTTTTGCATTGCTGGGACTTGAATCCAGGTCCTCGTGTGTGCTAGTCAAACTCTACCACTGATGAGCTGGGGCTGTGGCTCAGTGGAAGAGCACTTGCCTAACATCTGTGAGGCACTGAGTTCAATCCTCAGCACCACATACAAATAAATAAACAAAATATAAGTGCTATGTACATCTAAACTAAAAATAAAACCCCTACCGCTGAGCTGCACCCCCAGTCCTGTACTGTTTCATCTGATCCTCACAACAGCCTTAGAAGCAAGTGCTGTTATTATCTTCATTCTACAGAATGGGGTACCGAGGCTCAGCGCAGCTAGGGAACATCTCAGATCACACAGCAGAGACTGATACAACTGGGATTTTAACCCATAGTTGCCACTCCAGCGCCAGCACTCAGTCTGCTGGCACTGTACCCTGATCCTGGGCTGGCCGCCCATGTCCAGCTGAGTCCCAGGGCTTGGCAGTTCCCAGGCTAAAGGGAGCCCTCTTCCTGAGCCCTCCAGGTAAGTCTGTCTAGGGGCAACACCTAGAGCTGTGGAGGTCTGTGTTCAGAGCAGAGCCAAGATCTGGGATCTCTATCTCTGGTGTAGAAGCTCAGAAGTCAGGCTGCTCTTTCCCAGTTGTGTGGATTTGGGCAAGTCACCTCCCCTATCTGAGTCTCATTCCATCATACCAATCTCTCAATGGCAAAAGAGTATCATTAAATGCCTCTCATGAGGTTGTGGAGGATGATTAAATGTATATATAAATCACTTAGGAACATTCCTGAAATATAAAACAGAAATACGAGGAGGAGGAGGAGGAGGAGGAGGAGGAGGAGGAGAGGAGGAGGAGGGGGAGGAGGGGGAGAGGAGGAGGAGG
>JAJEJO010047586.1:172739-255651 GCA_020662805.1 Glaucomys volans
GGGGGAGGAGGAGGAGAGGGAGGAGGAGGAGGAGGAGGAGGCAGAGACTGCAGTACCATTACATTTACTGATAGCATTGTTCCTGGAAGCTCTTTTAGCAGGGGAGACAATTTGCTGGGGAGGGGACCCTGGGAGAAAGTCCTTCCTGCTGACCTGGGACCCAGAACATTGCAGCTGAAAGGGGCCTCACATCACCCCCAAACCCACTTAACAGGGGATGAGACAGATATCTAGGCAGAGACGGCCCCTTTGTCTGGGTCACTTGGCAAAGCAGTCCAGGTGTCCACGCTCCTGCTCCCCATGTAACAGGGGTTCACTTAATGCTTTGACTATATCCCTTGTTGCTTTGAAACTTACATGGTTTTTTCTTTTTCTCAACCTTCTTTTCCCTGACCTTCTCCCCACTCTTCTTTTCCCTAACCTTCTCCTTCCTCCTTCTCTCCTCTCTAATCTCATTTTCTCTGAATCACCTCTTTAACCCCCCACCACCCCATTCCCCATGATGGGCAGAATCACAGCCTCTGGGGCAGGAGTCCCATGTGTTTCTCCTTTGCTAGCAAAGCATTAAACCTTCTTTTTCCTTTTCATCAAAACCATGTCCTCGTTATTGGATTAGCATCGGGGACAAGGACCGAGCTTTTGGCAACAAATCTGGCACCCCAGGTGGGACCGAAAGCAGCACCTGCTCCGGCTTTCTTGGGCAGGTCTACTCTCCAAGGAACCTCACTTCCCTACCGAGGACTCATGGAGCTGGTGAATTTGAGAGCCAACTGCAGGAGAGTTAGGAGATGGGTGAGTTTGCCTGAGGTCAAACCAGAGGAGCTGTTCCTGTGAGTAAAGGAAGGACTGAGGGACCACCCAGCAGCTGCTGAAGCTCCTTTTGCTTTGGGGACTCCTGCCTTCTCTCCCTTGATGGTACAGGTTGCTCTATCATGGTCCACTTTGAGAAAAAGGAAACTGAACTCAGGAGAGTCGCAACAACTTCAGCCATTTGGTAGGTCCGCTGGTGTGCACGCTGAGACCCTTGATCACACACACCTGGTTCCTTTTTGTGGGACCATCTTGATTTTTCTTTCTGGGGGTATCTGTGGTGCCACTGGTGTAGGAGTCACAGTTAAGCCAGACTTGAGACCCTAGGGATAGGTACTCCCTTCTGATCTGTTCTAGGTTCTCATCTGTTTGTTGGCCCTGGGCTTGGGAATTCCCTCTGGTTGTCTTTTTTTTTGTTTTTGTTTTTGTTTTGGTACTGGGGATTGAACCCAGGGGCACTCCACCACTGAGCCACATCCCCAGCCCTATTTTGTATTTTATTTAGAGACAGGGTCTCACTGAGTTGCTTAGGGCCTCGCTAAGTTGCTGAGGCTGGCTTTGCACTCGCGATCCTCCTGCCTCAGCCTCCCAGGTGCTGGGATTACAGGCGTGCGCCACCACACCCGGCTTGGTCGTCTGTTTTGTTTGTATCTGCTACTGCCCCTTTTAAGACATGACCAGTACTGCAGTCTATAGGTAGTTTCCTAGGAAAGATCTTGGCTGGTCAATGCAAAGGTTCCCATCTGCTAGCCATGGTTTTGGGTGCCCGTGGTTGTCTCTATTTCTTTTTTGTACAATCTTGCAACTGGAGTTGGTCTGTCAGAGGTTAAGTGAGTTCATGAAAGGGCCACCTATAAGTCTAAGGTAATATTTTAGTGTTATGATCTGGCTTTTAAATAGCTTTCTAGATTATTGTATAATGTAGTTGGAGCTGGTCTGTCAAAGGTAAAGTAAGTGGAAAAAATTTGTACATGCAGGTCTATCTGTTTTAAAGGTTCTCATTGTCAACCCTGGTTTCAGTGATCTCCTCTTGTCTAATTATTATTATTATTATTTTTTGGTCTGTTACTGACCCTTTAAGACATGGGTCATGCTGCATTGATCTTACTGGTAGTCTCTTGAGCACAGAGATCTTGGCTGCATGGGACACCTATAGGGATAAGTCTAAGAGATAGAGGGTTTACTATAATACAATCTAGTTTTTAAATGGTTTTTCCGGGAGAAGCGGCTGCATGCCGAGTGGAGAAGGCAGAAGGTGGGTATCGAGGAGCAGCTGGGTGGGCACCATGGCCAGGATCACCACTGTCAAGTCGGTGAAGCGCAAGATCCAGGTTCCGCAGCAGCAAGCTGATGATGCTGAGGAGGGGGCTGAGCCTCTCCAGTGAGAAGTTGAGGGAGAAAGGCGGGCCCGGGAACAGGCTGAGGCTGAGGTCGCCTCCTTGAACCAAAGGATCCAACTGGTTGAAGAAGAGCTGGATCATGCTCAGGAGCGCCTAGCTACTGCCCTGCAAAAGCTGGAGGAAGCAGAAAAAGTTGCTGATAAGAGTGAGAGAGGTATGAAGGTTATTGAAAACTGGGCCCTAAAAGATGAAGAAAAGATGGAACTCCAGGAAATGCAACTCAAAGAAGCTAAGCAGATTGCAGAAGAAGCAGATAGGAAGTATGAAGAGGTGACTGTAAGTTAGTGATTATTGAAGGAGACTTGGAACGCACAGAGGAATGAGCTGAGCTGGCTGAGTCCTGTGGCTGAGAGGTGGATGAGCAGATCAGACTGATGGACCAGAACCTGAAGTGTCTGAATGCTGCTGAAGAAAACTACTCTCAAAAAGAAGACAAATATGAGGGAGAAATAAAGAGTCTTACTGATAAACTCAAGGAGGCGGAGACCCGTGCTGAGTTTGCCAAGAGATCAGTAGCCAAACTGGAAAGGACGATTGATGATTTGGAAGATAAGCTGAAATGCACCAAAGAGGGGCACCTCTGTACACTAAGGATGCTGGACCAGACTCTGCTTGACCTGAATGAGATGTAGAGCTCCCCGTCCCGCCCTGCTGCTGCTCCTCCCTCTGACCCTGACTGTGCCTGAGACCAGCCAGCCCCAAGCTGACCTTGAAACTGAGGGCCTATCTTTAACGGGAAGGCTGCTTTCTCCTTTCAACACCCCTTCTACCCCCACCCCCTTGTCTTTTTCACCAAACTGTCTCAGCCTCTTCCCAGAGATTCCAGCTGGGCTAGAGGCTGAGCACCTTTGGGAACAGTATCTAAGGGAATGTGAGCACAATGCAAAGTGTCTTTAAAAGCATGTTGTGATGTGCACATCTTGTAATTTCTTCTTTTGTTGTTACATAACCATTTGTAAAACATTCCAAATAATTTCATAGCTCTGAAGCAGCAATCTGATTCCCTTCTCACTTTTGGAAGGTAACTTTCCAGCCTAATCCCTATTGCCCTCTCTGTAGAGGAGGGAAGAGGAATGGGCCTTCCTTACTGGAAGCCAAACAGAGCCCAGGGAAAGACTCTACTGTGGGAAACCTCATTGCTCTGTGCAAAGTACCAGCCAAACCAGAAAGGTGATTCCAAGAGGAGTTAGCCAAAAAACAGGAACCGTGCTACTCAGGTTTTGTTTGTTTTTAGCTTTAAGGTATTTTTAGACAATTTTGTTCTTATTTTTAACTTTTTTTTTTCCCATCAGAAATGACCAAATTAAGATGGTGAGACCTCTGAGACCTTTTGCTTTTGTGGTGCTGGGGACTCTATCCAGGGCCTCTTGCATGTTCCTCAAATGCTCTACCATTGAGCCATATCCTGAGCCCTGAGACCACATTTTTCTCCCATCTCTATCCCCTTCCAAGTGTTCACAGAATGGATCATGGGCCCTTAATCTTGAGATGACCACTTAATTGCTCTCCTGCCTCCTTGAAAAAAAAAAAAAAAAAAGAAAGAAAATTATGTTTTTGCCACTGATCTAGCCATTTGAAACTCATCTCATCACCCTTTTCTGGGTCTGAAGCTGCTGTATCTAAAAGTGCCATCTCATTGTGCTTTGTATCAGTCAGTGCTGGAGAATCTTGAATAGCTTATGTACAAAACTTTTTAAATTTTATATTATTTTGAAACTTTGCATCTTTGGGGTTGGGGTACCTGGCCACCCCATCTGGCCGTGAGGGTCCTACAGTCCGGGCTGGCAGTGTGCTGATCTTTCAAAGTTTCTTTCTCAACCCAATCCCCACTTTTAGATGAGGTTTCTGTGAGGTCTGTTAGGTGTATATCCTGCCGCTTATTGGCTTAAAATGTACTCTCCTTTGTTGTGGTCTCTTTGGGGCCAGTTGGGAGAAAGAAACCAATAGTGCAACTGCTTTGATACTGAATATTGACAAGTGTCTTTTTTGAAATAAAGAACCAGTCCCTCCAAAAAAAAAAAAAAAAAGGTTTTTCTAGATTATTATACAATCTTGATATTGAAGTTGGTCTGTCAGGGGTAAAATATATGAAAGAGATTCCGTGTGTACAGTTGCATAAGAGGTCTGAACCGTCAGGAACTAAATTGAAGGTGCCAAAAGGCACTGCCTCTGGTGTGCAAGGATAGCAGGACACCAGAAGAAGAGGGTTAAAAAGATTTAAATCTTTAAACCTAGTGCTGGCACACCCAGCACTGTTTCTCAGCCTGGCCTCAGATCATCTCACCGTGGGTCAAGAGCACCAGAAAAACTGCCTGGGCTGTGAAAAATGGCCAAAGAGAACCTGGCCTCTGCCCTGCCTTCCAGCCCCTTTTCCCCCAGGGGGTGGAAACTGCTGGCCACAAAGGATGTGGAAGTAGGTTCCAGCACTGTTCACAGTGCTGGACTGGGGACTCCACAGTTTACAACCTGGGGAGAGGAATGGCTATTTATCCCCTTTTAAGATACAACAGGACACCCCACTTGGCCAGGGGATATTCATCACTGAGGCAAAGCGATTCTTGTTATAAGAGTATCCCATCAAACTAAATACCTGAGGAGACTGGCAGAATAAATAACTGAACCCAGAAAAGAAAAAGACAGAAACTAAGGCCAACCGGTGTTTTGTAGGCAGCCTCTGCAAAGGGATCTTGAAGGAAGCCTAAAGAAAAGGATAGAAAAGGGCAGGTGTGGTGGTGCACGCCTGTAATCCAAGCGACTTGGGAGGCTGAGTCAGGAGGATCGCGAGTTCAAAGCCAGCCTCAGCAATTTAGCGAGGCCCTTAGCAACTCAGTGAGACCCTGTCTCTAAATAAAATACAAAATAGGGCTGGGGATGTGGCTCAGTGGCCGAGTGTCCCTGAGTTCAATCCCTGGTTCAAAAAAAAAAAAAAGAAAAAAGAAAAGGATGGAAAGGGCCTCCTCTCTTGCATATCGATATGCCTAGTATAAGTAAAGGGCCCAAAAGGAGCCTCTGGGTAAACTCAGTGGGGAACTCACTTAGAGTCAATGGCATTGTGTTAATGATAATGGAGAGAGGTCAGGCTCAAAAATATCCTGTGCTCCAAACCCTTGAATGCAACCTGGGAGAAAAAAAGCCTAAGGCACAGTTTTTTTTAAAAAATCTTTTTTTAGTTGTCAATAGATCTTTTAAAAATTTTATTTATTTATATGTGTTGCTGAGTATCACACATGCCAGGCAAGCGCTCTACCACTGAACCACAATCCAGCCCAAAGCAGTTTTTGTATATGCCGGATTATCTAAGCCTTTCCTGGGTTGAAATTTGTTGTATAAATTAAATGCACAGATAACATTCATAAGGGCTGTTTCAGAATATGAATTCAAGAAAGGGTCCCAAACTAGAAAAGATAAAATAAATTTATAGATATAGAAATATATTTTAGTGTGGAAAATTAGAAGGTAAAAGAAAAATGTTTCTGGTTGAACAAGTATTTTGTCTGGTAAAGTTATATTTTTGGGCGAAAGTCCAAGATAAATGAGGGCAAAACTAAGGATATAAAGAAGTTGTGGGGCTGGGGATGTAGCTCAGTAGGTAGAGTGCTTGCCTCACAAGCACAAGGCCCTGGGTTCAATCCCCAGCACCGCAAAAAAAAAAAAAAAAAAAAAAAGAAGTTGTGAATGTTTAAGTAAGTCACGGGTTTGTGGAAGGTAAAGCTCAAAAAGTGTGCATTTGATTAAATTGGCTATCATTAGCACAAAGTTACTTGAACTGTTAATGTACTGATATGAAGCAAAGGCTGAAACATTGATCTGTTATTATCTATGGGATATTTTCTTGTATTTGTTAGGTTTTATTACTTGGGGAAACTAAGTCTTAAAGGAATTGGGTTTGTACCTCTTTTAAACTGGTTAAGCAAACAACTGTTATGTAGGTTACAACAATATAGTTGACACCCTAAATATATGTGACTAGGTGTATGTATGCATCTGAGAACCACATCTAAGTGTTATGTAAAAGTTTACAAAATGGAAGTTTATGTAAGTTTACTGGCAAGATAACTGATAACTGTCCTATTTTATATTTTGTATCTGACATAGAAGGGCCACACTGTCATTTGAAGACCTGTCTTACATGTTTGCTTCGACTAGTCAATTTCTGATCATTAATACTGATTCCTAAATGTGTAAGAGATTTAAGGCTATCCTTTGATTTTTGTTAACACACACAGACCTGTGCTTATTGTTAAGGTACACTCTGGATTGGAAAATGTACTTTAAACCGGGCGCGGTGGCACATGCCTGTAATCCCAGCACTTGGGAGGCTGAGGCAGGAGGATCGCGAGTTCAAAGCCAGCCTCAGCAATTTAGCGAGGCCCTAAGCAACTCAGTGAGACCCTGTCTCTAAATAAAATACAAAATAGGGCTGGGGATGTGGCTCAGTGGCCGAGTGTCCCTGGGTTCAATCCCCAGTACCAAAAAAAAAAAAAAAAAAGCTCTCTTAGCCTGTCCTTGATTCATGTTTTTCATATTTCAGGTGTGATGTTGTGTTGTGAAAAGCCCTGCCTTACCTGAGATAAGGCTCTGTCTCCCACCTTAGTCCATGTTAGAATGGCTCCAAACAGGCTAGACTTCAGCTCATTTAAAGTTGTGATGTGATCTCATACAGGGGATATAACTAAGTAAAGGTTCAAGATTGTAAAAGTCATTTTTCTTGGTTCATAGCTATTACACAAAATGAATATGTTTTTGCTCTGGTAATTTTATTTTGTATTTTTCTTATACACTTTATAACTGTTGTCTGTTAGGGGTTTGCAGAGGCACTGCTTCAAAACAAAACAAAACAAAACCAAACCTGGGTTAATGTGAGATAATAAGCCATCATCTGCAGGACGGATCGTATATAATGCTGACCTCCAGTCCTAATCATAACCCCAATTAAATGAAAGGGGTAACTATAAAATTGTTATATCATATAGTTATAACTATAAAATTGTGATATTGAAGTCATAACCTGTTCCTCCCTTTTTAAGCCTGGTGAAACCAGCTTGCTGGGTGTTTAAAACTGAAAACTTGGAGACCAAAGTCAAGGAAGTAAAAGGACCAAGGAAAAAAGAACCAACATTTTGGCCCTTATCCTCTAAGGTCAGCCAGGACCCAGAGAATGAGGGGACGCCTCTCTGGACCTTGCAACTCTGGTGAGCCACCCGATCTGCTGATCAGGGAGATGGAGAGAAGGAAGCCAACCAGTGCACATTCTGCAAAGAGTGCACATTGCTGGAGATGGAAAGTTCCTGAGGCTTTCAAGAGAATCCATGTATGGCCAGCCAGACCCTGACCCATCCTGGCAGGTAGCACCACTGGTAAAGGAAAGCTAGAGGAGCCAGGAGGCTTTGCACATGTCCTCAGGAGTGATCTCTGACAAATCTCAGCTGACTCTTAAGAATAGATAGGAACAAGGTCAGTTTTGACCACCTTGGTCTTAAACATCAGGTAGGAGAATATAGTCTAAAAGCCCACATGGACATTTAAAGGAAAAACAATGCTTTTTAAAAATGTAACTTAAGATATATACTTGTGTCAACCCTACCAAAAGAAAAGCTGGAGGCCATGAATGAAGGGTTCTTGTGTGAGAGTGCCTAATAATAATGATCACAATTGTCACAAATGTATCCTGAGTTAATTTGAATCTGACTTCATAGACCTGCCAGTCTTCCTAACCTCCTAAATTGATGAACTTGATCTGTTCTTCACGGATAAGATTGAGTTACTGTCTGCATGGTTTTCAGAGATTGGCTGGAATACTAATTGTTTTTGTTCTAATTATTCACAAAAAAGTAATGCTTTGCTGTCTTTATTGTTGTCTGAGTAGGAGACTTGCCCTATGTAGGCCTTGTCCAGGCACCTGCCATCTGCCGCTGTGGCCCTCTGGACTGCTCTGATGCTGAATGCCCTCAACTGTCCATGCCTTTATTCCTTCACAGATTTGGTTCAATCTGGGTTCAATCCCTAGTCAGAAAAGAGAAAAAGATGTGGAAGATGGAGTGGAAAATAGTGGCCTTAATCAATTGTACTAAAAATAGCTTAGGTGTTCAAGATGCACCACAAAAATAAAATGAAATTGAAGCATAAAATAATAAAATCAAATATAAAATCAAGTTAAATTTAAAACTTGCTTGTACTATGTAACCACTTTGGAGTGGTTAGCCTTGAATCTATGACAGTCCTCAGAACAGGCGTCTCCACTACCTCAGGACCCACCAGGAATGTGTAAGCATGTGCACTGTTCAGAATTTCTCTGGAGTCCTAGGCCTCAGGCGTGACTCTGGGGATCCAACAAATCACTCCAAAACCCAAATAGAACAGGTAATTGTGAAAAACAAAAGGAACTTGAATCAGTGCAGCTACGCGAGGAAGACCAGGGGACACTGTTCCTTAGCCCTGTCTTGGAGGGACTAACGACTTTGAGATTTATAGAGAGGGAAATGAGGGCAAGGGTTGGGGGCTTGCATAGCTAGAGGCTTTCCACAGCTGTCCAAAGAATGTGAACTTGATCAGGTGTGGTCTGTCCATCATGATCTCACAATTGGAATAAGAAAGCTGCCGTTGCTTAAGGGGCAGCTTCCACACATTACAAGATGTTTAGCAGATCAGACCTTGTTCTTGGAATCCAAGGTGACTCAGGGTAAGGGAGATGGATGCAAAATGAAGGTAGAAATGCCAAGTCTTTAATCCTGCTTTTAGCCACACATGGGACATTTGCAAGCAAAGGTGAAAAGTCTAAGTCCTTGTTGCAAGATAACCCCAAACTGTTCTTGAAGCTCAGAAAATGATACCCCAAAGTGAAGACCTCAGAAGCATTGGTTTTCTCTGAACTTTTGTTCCCAAGGTAAGCCACAGAAGTTAGGATTCTTCTTCATAGAAACTAGAATCCCTTTACTCTAAAGCCAACCAAAAAAGGAAAACAAATCTAGAATGGTAACTCAGACTCTCCCCTGCCTTTCTGTGCAGGAGTTAGCCACAAGGGAATTCTCTGACCTTCCCTGACCTACCTTGTTCGATTGCAGGTCTTTAGATCCTCATTCCAGAAAGTGTCCTAGCCACTTCTGGGAGGAAGAAATGCCACTGGGCTTGATGATTTCCCATTTCAGTCTTCTTCCTCCCTCCCTTCTGTAGGCGCAAAAGGACGGGAAGCAGACCTCAACAGATTCAGACAAGCCTTTATTCTTTCACAGATTTGGGAACATTCAGCTCCACTTTCTGGCTGGGAAAATGGCCGTCAGTTACAGGCTGGGATTCTGGTTTTATAGGGTATGAGGAGGATGATGTAATCATCGTGTACGTGCCGTTTTGACCAATCAGGGGCTAGTTGTACAGGTTAAAACCAGACCTCTGAAGGATGAGTATTCAAATCTTACCCATTGTCATTCAGGATTAGGTTGACATGGGGAAGGTCAAGGTTTAGGGCCTAGCATTCCATATCTGCCCTTTTCCTTGAGGGCTTGTAGTTATCAGGAATGCACTGGGAGAGGTTTAATGTTTAGTCAGTTTCCTTTCCCACTTCTTGAGCCACACCGTCCCTCCATTTCCTTGGGGAGTTATCTTACAGGAATATTATTTTCCGAAACCCTTCAACCTATCCTGGGATTGGTGCAAGGTGGGCCTTTCAGGACTTGCCAACCCAAGACTTGAAAAGTGGATGTGACAAGAAGGAAAGCTGTTCAAGGCAGAAAGAACAGCAATGATAGACAAGGTGGCTGGACAAGAGGCCACAAGTAGTGGGGGTGACCAGGTCAGGGAAGGCAGTGAGAACCAGGCCAAAGGGATGGATTTCAACCTGCAGCTTAGAGAAAATGCAGACTCATGCTAATGAGTGGGCCCTGAGACCCACTTCTTGGGTGTGAATCCTGCTTCTGTTGTTTGGTAGAAATGGGATGTCGAGTAAGTCACTTCACCTCTCTGTGCCTCAGTTTCCATGTGTGTTGAAATTATAACAGTGGTCCATTTTATACTTTATATTGTTGTACCCAAAGAAAATAAAATCATCCAAGCCAATCACGTAAAGCCAAAAGGAGCCTTTATTTTAGCTGGCCAGGGACAATTGCCCTTACTCCTAAAAGCAGGGTGCCGGGGGAAAAAGTGCGTTAATTCTGTTGCTGCCAACTTTTATAGGGTGAGGGAAGGGATTAGGGCATGGCTATACGGAGGGGGGATTAGGGTGGGGCTGACTCTTTCCTGATGGCACTGGAGAATCTTTTTGGGAAGTATAACAATATAACCCTTGCTGCTCTGCCACTCAACTTATTTTTAAAATGGACATGTTTCTTTCTCTTCCTTACTCCCTGCTCCTCCCTAATCTCTGCCTCTCCCTAATCTCAGGGAAAACATGATTACCTTTCTTTCCCATCCTAGGCAGTTGTCTATTCCTGAGTACATGCCAGCACAGGAACAAGTAATCCAAATGTTGAGGATGGGACCAGGAGATCTCAGAAATGACGATCTCCAAATTAGCAAGTGAATTATAACTCCAGCAGAGAACATGTGGAATGTAGCTTTAGAGTCACCTCTTTAAAAGCCCCCTGTTCCTGCTGGTGGGCAGAATCACAGCCTTTGGGATAGGAGTCCCCTGTGTTTTTCCTTTGCTACCAAAGCAATAAACCTTTTTCCCCAAACCGTGTGCTGGTTATTGGATTGGCATTGGGGACAAGGACAAAACTTTCAGCAACAAAACTGACTTCATCATGTTTCAGAAGATTGTTGGTAAGCCACCAACTAGGAGGCTGAGGCATGAGGATTCCAAATTCAAGGCCAGCCTTGGCAATTTAGTGAGACCCTCAGCAACTTAGTGAGACCCTGTCTCAAAAATTAAAAATAAAAAGGGGCCGGGCGTGGTGGCGCATGCCTGTAATCCAAGCGATTTGGGAGGCTGAGGCAGGAGGATCGCGAGTTCAAAGCCAGCCTCAGCAACTTAGCGAGGCCCTTAGCAACTCAGTGAGACCCTGTCTCTAAATAAAATACAAAATAGGGCTGGGGATGTGGCTCAGTGGCCGAGTGTCCCTGAGTTCAATCCCTGGTTCCAAAAAAATAAATAAATAAATAAATAAATAAATAAAATAAAAAGGGCTGGGGATGTTATTTGGGGGTAAAGCATTCCTGGTTCAGTCCCCAGCACACACGCACACACATCCACACATACAAGGTTATTGATAAGAAGCAAGTCTCTGTATCTGGAGTATGTATCCAGTAAGTGCTCAATAAATGCTAACTGTGACTATTACAGCTGTGACTCAAGATAACAAGGATTTATCATTAGAGTTGACCTTTACTGACCTCTTAACTGTCTCAAATCATATTCTCCTGAAATACACCCTGAGAGAATAATTTGGTGCAAGGAATTTCTTTGGGAGGTGACAAGGAAGCACCAGTGGGACATGGGAAAGCAGGACAAGAAAGGGTTTAAAAAAGAAAAGGAGGAGAAGGTGACCTTTGTAGGAATGTGCCCCACTGCTGCAGTGTTAGGGAAGCTCAAACTGGGAGAGCAATCTGAGTACCGTCCCATTGGGGATGTAGAGATGCAGAGGCGGTTATTTGTCTTTGTTGTTCCTTTGCCTTTCATTTTTCTGCAGTCAGAGAAAGAGAACGCAGGCTTGCAACACACACACACACACACACACACACACACACACACACGATGATACTCTGCTCATGTGCTTAATAAAATCTCTTGTGTGAGTTCCTGCATCTGGAGTGGTTTCTGGGTGCTTTCATGTGTGTGTGTGTGTATACATACTCACGTGATCTCATGAGGTATTTGGAACATGTTTATACTAAAGAATTACTGTTTATCTGAAAATCAAATTTAACCGGTAGTCCCATGTTTTCAAGTTGGGAAGCTACAGGCTGATAGCCAGGAACCCCAGTCTGCGTATGAGTCTTTCTTTTTCTTTTTTTTTTTTGGTACTGGGGATTGAACCCAGGGGCACTCCACCACTGAGCCACATCCCCAGCCCTATTTTGTATTTTAGTTAGAGACAGGGTCTCACTGAGTTGCTTAGGGCCTCGCTAAGTTGCTGAGGCTGGCTTTGAACTCGCCATCCTCCTGACTCAGCCTCCCGAGTGGCTTGGATTACAGGCATGCGCCACCACGCCCAGCCGTATGAGTCTTTCTATGTTGCTTTCTGGGCTTCCTCACAACTTGATGGCTAATTCCAGGAAGGAACATTCCAGTAGGTTATCAAAAGTTACTTGTCTGCTGGGCGCAATGGCACATGCCTGTAATCCCAGCACTTGGGAGGCTGAGGCAGGAGGATTGCGAGTTCAAAGCCAGCCTCAGCAACTTAGCGAGGCCCTAAGCAACTAAGTGAGACCCTGTCTCTAAGGTTGGGGATGTGACTCAGTGGTGAAGCGCCCCTGGGTTCAATTCCCAGTACCAAAAATAAATAAATAAATGAATAAATAAATAAATAAATAAAAATAAATAAATAAATAAATAAAGTTACTAGTTTTCTAGAGTCCTCTAGAGGTCCTTATTGGTCAGAGTAGCCACAGGGTCAGATGAAATTTAAGGGGAGAAGAAACAGGCTTTATCTCTTGTTGCAGTTCGGATCTCAGGGTCCCCCAAAGGGGAGGGCTTCATGGGCAGACCTGGCACTATTGGGAGGTAGCAAAACTTTTAGGAGGTGGAGCCTAATGGGAAGAAGTTAGGTCACTGGGGCAGCCCCTTTAAGGGAATATTGGGAACAAGCCCCTTCCTGTTTCTCTTTGCTCCTCCCTTTGGTTGAGGGAAATAGTTTCCTCCATCATGTGCTCCCACCACGAAGTACTGTGCTAACACATTGTGTGTGTGTGGAGGGGGGCAGGTACTGGGGATTGAGCCCCGGCGCACTCTACCACTGAGCTATAGCCCTACCCTTTTTTTTTTTTGCGGGGCTGGGGATGGAACCAGGGCCTTGTGCTTGCAAGGCAGGCACTCTGCCAACTGAGCTATATCCCCAGCCCACCCATTTTTATTTTTTATCTTGAGACAGGGTCTTACTAAATTGCCCAGGCTGGCCTCAAGTTTGCTCTCCAGCCTCAGCCTCCCAGGAATCTCTGGATTACAGATCTGTCTGCAGCCTGTCTCCTGGGGCAGTTCCACCCCTTCCTTGGTGTCTGTGTCTGTGGGACCTGGTGAATGGATGGCAAAGGCCCCCTGTTGGGTTCAGATTCTGCGTGGTCGGGGCACTGGGGGTGTAGAGTGACCCCGCCAGCCCCTAGGTCAGCGCAGCTCTGGCTGCTGATGAAAACCTTGCTTCGGCGACAGGAGGGCTGCCTGTAGTTCCAGAAGGTGCCGTAAGAGGGCAGAGGCGGCCATCGAATAAGGGGCTGCTCGTAGGGAAGCCCTCCCGGTTCTGACCCGAAAACCGCGAGTCCTGGAAAACCGCGCGACCAGGCGCCCCAGCTGCCGGGTTCCAACCCAGACTCCCGCACTTACTAGGCGAAGGTCTTATCCCCACGCCGCAAACGGGTCCCTGTGAGGAGTAAATATGAACCTAAGGGACTTAGTTTATGGACTTGAACTGGAGATCCGTGCACCTCTCATAGCGGCTGGGCCATTAAGGAGCTAAAAGTATTTAAGGACTTTTTATTTAGCCACTGCTTGATGCGGAGTGATGAGCAAGGGAATGAAGTGATTAGAAAGTGGGGGAAGAGGTAGGGAGGGAGGGAAAGAGAAGGAAAAGGAGTGATAGGGTTTTAGGTCAGCGGTAGAGCGCTGGCCCGGCACATGTGAGGCCCTGGGCTCCATTCCCAGCGTTGGGGGCTGGAGAGGACTTGCACTGGTTAAAAAATCTACCGATAGTCCCATTTCTCATCAATAACCACAGTAGGTTTGGGCATAGAAATTTTCAGTCATTTTCTCACTGCAAATTCATACACACACATACACACACACACATAATCATATACGTATACATTTATATACATACATACATATAAATATTTGTCTACAAATTTAGAGGTGCAAGAAAGGTCACTTTATTTATTTTTAAACATTTTTATATAATAACTTTCCTTTCTCTTTCTCCCCCCCCCCCCCCCCCCAGGATTTAACCCCGGGTGCTCTACCACTGAGCCACACCCCAGCACTTTTTATTTTGAGTCAGGGTCTTGCTAAGTTGCTGAGGATGTCCTTAAGCTTGTGATCCTTCTGCCTTTTCTCCTGAGAAGATGGGATTACAGATGCATACCACCAGGCCTGGCGGTATTATTGTTCTTTTAATAAAAATTATAGCTGGGCACGGTGGCGCACGCCTGTCATCCCAGCACTTGGGAGGCTGAGGCAGGAGGATTGCGAGTTCAAAGCCAGCCTCAGCAACTTAGCGAGGCCCTAAGCAACTCAGTGAGACCCTGTCTCTAAATAAAATACAAAATAGGGCTGGGGATGTGGCTCAGTGGTAGAGTGCCCCTGGGTTCAATCCCCAGTACCAAAAACAAACAAACAAACAAACAAACAAAATTATATATGCTTAACCAAAACAAACAAACAAACAAACAAAACCCAAGAAATTTAGAAAGTACACAGAAATAAAGCAAAAATTGACCTAGGATATGCAGGCAAATGATTATGGAATGCTCTCTATAAAGCCTCATTCGTTGCAGGATGAACAAATGAGTGGACAGATATGCTTTCTAAAAATTGGAATCATAAGCATGGCTTGGTGTCACATGCCTGTAATCCCAGACACTTGGGAGTCTGAGACAGGAGGCTCTCATGTTCAAGGCCAGTCTCAGCAACTAAGCCACGCCCACAGCAACTTGGAGGGAGCCTCAAAATAAAAATAAAGTAAAAAGGGCCGTCTCAAAATAAAAAGGGCTGAGGATGTGTCTCAGTGGTAAAGTACTCCTGGGTTCAATCCCAGGTACAAAAAAGCAAAGAGAATTGGGATCATAATCCGTGCTGTTTTTTTCTTACATTTAGCATAGTGGCTTGTTTGTGTGTATGTGTTTAAAAATTAGTAGACCGTCAAAATATAAAACTACAGCAAATTTAATTATGGATTAATTGGCTTTTATTCATGATTTATGAAGTAGAACAGCCTCGACTCCACAAAACAGAATGAGAGCTCCCACTGGACAAGAGCTAAACTGTGGGTTTTGTAAGGTGAGAACAAGGAAACAGAACAATAGGGAAAAAACCTGACTGGTTAACCTCAGGTTCCTTTTTTGAATAGGTTTAAGGAACTTCCTGATTATGCTGACTCAGGTGGACTAGAATCTCCTTATTTTCATGAAAAAAATCTTTTCAGAATCTATTGCTTCCTTTAAGTTTTTATTTGATGAGGTGGCTTGATCTGGTCTGTTGGGGTCTAGATCAAGAGCTCACTCCAATCAATGGTCTTCCATCATTTTGTTTAATAAGACTTTTCTTCAGGGAGCAGTTATAGGATTACAGAAAATTGGAGCAGAAAATACAGAGAATTCCCATGTACCCCCACCACACACACATCCCATTCCTATTTACCTATTATTAATTTTTGCATACTGTGATAACATTTGCTACAACCGATGTGCTAATATTCATAGGTAATTATTGAATAAAATTCTAGTTTATATCAGAGTTCATTCTTGCTGCAGTGCATTCTGTGGATTTGGACAAATGCATAATGACCTATCATTATATCAGAGAGAGTATTTTCACTGTCCTAATGATATTCTGTGCTCTGCCCACCCCTCCCTCCTCCTACCCCTGGTGACCACTGATTTAAAAATTTATTTTTTACTATTTTTAAGTGCCACTTCATAATAGTGTGCAGTGTGACATTTCAATACATGCAGACACTGTGTAGTGATCAGATGATCACTGATCTTTTCACTGTCTCCATAGGTTCATCTTTTTCAGACTGTCATCTTGTTGGGATAAGACAATATGCAGCCTTTTCAGACTGACTTCTTTCACTTTGCAATATGCACTTAACTTTTCTCCATCTCTTTTCATGGTTCGATAGCTCATAGCTTTCTAGCACTGAATAATTTTCATTGTCTGGATGTGCCCCAGTTTATACTCATTCACCTACTGAGGGACATCTTGGTTGCTTCCACATTTTGGCAAATATGAAAAAAGCTGCTATAAACATCCATGTGCTGGTTTTTGTGTGAGCATACGTTTTAAGCTCATTTGGATAGATACCAAGGGGCACGATTGCTGGACCATATGGTAAGAGTATGTTTCGTTTTGTAAGAAACTGTCTTAGCTTAGACTGCCATACAAAAATACTGTAGACTGGTGGTTTAGATAACATAAATTTATTTCCTTCAGTTCTAGAATCTGGAAGTCTTAAGATTGAGGTACCTGCAAGGAAGTTTTCATGTGTAGACTCTTTTTTTTTTTTTTTTGGTACTGGGGATTGAACCCAGGGGCACTCCACCACTGAGCCACATCCCCAGCCCTATTTTGTATTTTATTTAGAGACAGGGTCTCACTGAGTTGCTTAGGGCCTCCTTGATAAATTGCTGAGGCTGGCTTTGAACTCGCAATCCTCCTGACTCAGCCTCCGGAGTCGCTTGGATTACAGGCATGCGCCACCACGCCTGGCCCTCTGTTTTTTCTTTTGTCATTGATTTCTAATTTCATTCCATTATGATCCAATAGAATACAAAGTAGTATCTCTACTTTTTTGCATTTACTAAGGGCTGCTTTGTGGTATAACGTATGGTCTATTTTAGAGAAGGAGCCATGTGCTGCTGAGAAGAAAGTGTATTCACTCATTGATGGATGGAATATTCTATATATGTCTGTTAAGTCTAAGTTATTGATTGTGTCATTGAGTTCTATGGTTTCTTTGTTTAGTTTTTGTTTGGTAGATTGTCCAGTGGTGACAGTGGTGTGTTAAAGTCACCCAGAATTATTGTGTTGTGGTCTATTTGATTCCTGGAATTGAGAAGGATTTGTTTGATGTACATGGATGGGCCATTGTTTGGGGCATAAATATTTATGATTGTTCTGTCTTCTTGATTTATGGTTCCCTTAAGCAGTATGTAGTGTCCTTCTCTATCCCTTCTGACTAACTTCAGCTTGAAGTCCATTTTATCTGATATAAGGATGGAGATCCCTGCTTTTTTACTAAGTCTGTGTGCATGATAGGTTTTTTTTTTTCCCATCCTTTCACCTTTAGTCTGTGGATGTCCTTTTCTATGAGATGAGGCTCTTAAGTTGTTGGGTCTTTCTTTTTGATCCGGTCTGCCAGTCTATGTCTTTTGATTGACGAGTTTAGGCTGTAAACATTCAGGGTAATTGTTGAGATATGATTTGTATTCCCAGTCATTTTGGCTTAGATTTGGTTTTTAATGTGACTTGGTTTCTCCTTTAATTGGCTTTTCTTTTAGGATAGTTCCTCCCTTTGATGACTTACATTGTTGTTTGTTTCTTCCTCATGGAATATCCTGCTGAGAATGTTCTGTAGTGCGGGCTTTCTATGTGTAAATTCCTTTAACTTTTGTTTGTCATGGAAGGATTTTATTTCATCTTCAAATCTGAAGGTTAGCTTTGCTGGATAGAGGATTCTTGGTTGGCAGCCATGTTCTTTCAGAGCTTGAAATATATTGTTCCAGGCCCTTCTAGCTTTTAGGGTCTGGGCTGAGATATCTACTGATATCCGTCCGTATTGGTTTCCCCCTATATGTAATCTGATTGTTTTCTCTCACAGCCTTTAAAATCCTATCTTTATTTTGTACATTAGGCATTTTCATTATAATGTGTCTTGGTGTGGACCTGCTGTAATTTTGTGCATTTGGTGTTCTGTAAGCCTCCTGCAGTTGAGTTTCCATTTCATTCTTCAGGTTTGGGAAATTTTCTGATATTGTTTCATTGAATAGGTTGTTCATTCCTTTGGGTTGTATCTCTGTGCCTTCCTCAATCCTGATAATTCTTAAATTTGGTCTTTTCATGATATCCCATAGTTCTTGGAGGTTCTGTTCATGACTTACCATCTTCTCTGTTTGGGTGACTTTATTTTCAAGATTCAATATTTTGTCTTCATTGTCTGAGGTTCTGTCTTGTAAGTGATCTAGTCTGTTAGTGATGCTTTCCATTGAGTGTTTAATTTGGTTTATTATTTCCTTAATTTCAAGGATTTCTATTTGGTTCTTTTTCAGAATCTCGATCTCTTTGTTGAGGTGATCTTTTGTTTCCTGTAGTTGCTCTTTCAGCTGCTTATTGGAATGGTCAATCATTCCCTGCACTTGCTCTCTTAACTCATCATTTGCTTCTCTGAACATTTCAATCATGTATATTCTGAACTCCTTTTCTGGCATTTCTTCTACCATGCTGTCATTGGGTTCTATTAGTGTAGAATCTTGGTTTGTTTGGAACACTTTCCTCCCTTATTTTTTCATGTTGTTCATGTGTCTTCCCCTCTAGCAATGCAGATCTAGGGTATTATAGTTTCTGCCCTATAGGCTTAGTGACCCTATAGTTTTCTGAAACCTCTTCTTTACAGGGGGAGATCAATATTAGCAACACCCAGTACAGACAATATGCAGCTGTAAACCAAATAGCCCCTATGAAGACTATGGTTACAGTAGTCTTTTTGTTACAATATTGTTACAATATTGTCATAATAAACAGAGAGGATGAGCTCAATTATTATCTACAGTATAACAAACAGATTTGCAATGAGGACTACAGTTTCTAATGGAGGACAAAGAGGATGGGGAGGGGTGTAGGCTATAATTGTTAACAGTGTAAGAAAAGAGCATGAAGAAGTTCTAGATCATAGGAAGAGTGAAAGTGTAGTCAGAAGAAGTTGGTTGTTAGCATGAGAAAAGTGAGAAAAAGCCCTTGAGGAAAGAGGTAAACAAAAGGAAAGTAGAGAGCAAGAAAAGTAAAGAAATAAAAGTTTAAAAACTATCACAAAGGAGAAAAAGAAAATCTACACTAGAACCATCATATACTATTCAAACCTTCCAGTCTTCAGTAGCCTGAGGCATGAGAGGTACCTGACAATGAGCTTCCCGTCTCCAGCAGGCGTCTCAGGATGTTATTTGCCCCACCTAAGGACAGTTTCCCCTTAGTAGATAATCCACGATGGCCGCACTGGCTTCCAAACATGTTGGCAAATGGGGGGCTGCAGCTCAGGGCGTGGGCACCCAGACTGTGTGGGGTGTAGCCGGTCAGGCTGGGCCCCTGGAGGTGGTGTGCTGTCAGTCAAGCTGGGGGTCCTGGAGGCGGGGTGCTGTCAGTCGGGCTGGTGGTCCTGCAGATCCTGACTTCTTTTCCCCCAAAAAGGCAGCAACCACGTGTAACCAAACCTCCGGGTACTGTGATGGTGACCTTCCAGGCAACAGCAGGCAGCTGGCGATCCACTGATGGTCTGCAGGCTCTGCAGGCTCCTGGCTGAGGATCGGCAGATGAACCTCGGTTGGTGGGCAAAGAGTAGGTGAAAGGCAGGTGATGGGCAGGCCAGAGGCAGGCAGACAGGCAAGTGATGGCTGATAGGCGGCGGTCAGTGAGCAATCTGCACTCAACTGTAGTCACTAGGCTGGTAGACTGCGGGTGATCAAGGTAGACAGATGTGGCAAACAGCAGGGGATCAAAGAGGAGTAAAGACTCCTTCACAGAGAAACAGATTTTCCTCTGTTTGAATCCTGAGTTATGGAGCGACAAGGAATGCAGCCTCCCTCTAGTCCGTCATTTGGATCTCCTGGATTTTTAGTTTGTTCTTGTTAGTCATACATGACAGTGGAATGTATTTTGACATATTATACATATGTGATGTATAACTTCTCATTCTCCTTATACATTAAATGTATTTTTGATTTCTGTATTTTCAGCTTACAAGTGGGTCTATCTGTCCAAGACCCCATGGTAAGTCGTGGAGCATCTGTAGTTGTCTGTTTTCTATTCACAGTCAAGACCATTTCCCGAGGCTTTGCATGTTTGTGTTCACGCCAGTTTCAGTGCAGGACCTTCACGCTGTCCTGCCAGAAGTTGACCTCTGAAGACAAAACTTTAGTTTCCTTCCCCCCACTCCTTCCCTTCCTTCCTTCCTTCCTTCCTTCCTTCCTTCCTTCCTTCCTTCCTTCCTTCCTTCCTTCCTTCCTTCTTTCTTTCTCTTTCTTCCTTCCTTCCTTTCTTTCTTTCTTTCTCTTTCTTCTTTCTTTCTTTCTTTCTTTCTTTCTTTCTTTCTTTCTTTCTTTCTTTCTTTCTTTCTTTCTACAGGTGTAATGATGCCAAATTTTCTACTATATGATAACGGAGTCCCCTTTCCTCAATCTTCCAATAACATTTTTCTGAATTTTCTTCAACATACATATAAACTTCAAGGACTGGCAGACTTCCATGTGTTTGGTCCTAAATCAGCAAGTGCACACTTCCTTGACCCTCGATAGAAACTCTGAGACGCCCGTCAAATAGTTCGGCCTATCTGATAGTAGAAGCCCCCGACTCCTGCCAGCCTCTTTGGAAAGCTCAAGCATCTAACAATGAGAGAACTCCAAGCTTCACTGAAACTGCAGTCCCCTCTATTCCAGCTCACCGCAGCTCCAGGCTGGAATGGGAGCTCGCAGTCAATTTCTTCTCCTGTCTCAACTTCCCTATCCCCTCATCTCAAGCTGCCCTTTCTGATTCTCACCTGCTTGGGAGCACAAGGAAGAGGCAGGGTGCTTGTTTCCTATTGCTGCTGGAACAAAGTGCCTCTAACCTAGCACCTTGTAACAAGGCCCGGTCATTCTCTATAGCTCAGGACTGCAAACTCAGTTTCACTGGGGTGGTCAAGATGTCCCCAAGGGGAGAATGGGTTCCCTGCATTCCTCAGCTTCTGACTCCCTCCTGCAGCTTCATCAGACCACCTTGCTTCTGTGGCCTTCTTTTTGTGAAATCTGCCTTCCTCTTATGAGTGAGAAGGGCTGGCTGCCCAACATGTCGAAAGCCAGCACCATGACACTGGGCTTTTACAAGTAGGAAATGATTTTCTGAGCAGTCAATCAGCAAGGAGGCCTAGAGCTCTAAGCCCAAATCTGCCTCCCTAACCGGGTGGTGGTGGGGAAATTTGTAGGAAGGGAAAAAGAAATTGCCTCATTGATCGGATGGTGAGAAGGTGGAGTTGCAGGGTTCTTTTGATCAGAAATAAATGATTATGATGCCTCTTTGGGGTTACTTGTTTCTTTGTGTGTGGGGGAAATTATGTTTTGCATAGGGGATTTTTTCCTAATTCAAATCTTTTTTATTTGTTCTAATTAGTTATACATGACAGTAGGTTGCATTTTGACACATCATACATAAATGGAGTGTAGCTTCTCGTTCTTCTGGTTGTACGTGATGGAGAATCGCATTGTTGTGTAATTGTATATGTACATAGGATAATAATGTCTGATTTATTCTACTATCCTTCCTACCCTCATACCCACTCCCCTCCCTTTACTCCCCTCTACCTAATCCAAAGTAACTTTATTCTTCCCTAGCACTCCCCACTTATGGTGAATTACCATCCATATATCAGAGAAAACATTTAGCCTTTGGTTTTTTGGGCTTGGCTTATTTCACTTAGCATGATATTCTCCAGCTCCATCCATTTACCAGCAAATGCCATCATTTCATTTTTTAAGGCTGAGTAACATTCCATTGTGTATATATACCACAGTTTCTTTATCCATTCATCAAGTGAAGGGCATCTAGGTTGGTTCCATACTTTGGCTATTGTGAATTGAGCTGCTATAAACATTAATGTGGCTGCATTGCTGTAGTATGCTGATTTTAAGTCCTTTGGGGTATAAACCATGGAGTGGGATAGCTAGGGTAAATGGTGGTTCCATTCCAAGTTTTCTGAGGAATCTCCATGCTGGTTTCCACAGTGGCTGCACCAATTTGCAGTTCCACCAGCAAGTATGAGTGTAACTTTTCCCTCACATTCTCACCAACATTTATTGTTGCTTGTATTCTTTTTTAAAATATTATTTTTAGTTGCAGATGGACCCAATGTCTTTATTTGTTTTTATGTGGTGCTGAGGATCGAACTCAGTGCCTCACACATGTTAGACAAGTGCTCTACCACTAAGCTACAACCCCAGCCCTGCTTGTATTCTTGATAATTGCCATTCTGACTGGATTGATAAAAACTTAGTTTTGATTTGCATTTCTCTAATTGCTAGAGATGTCGAACATTTTTTCATGTATTTGTTAATCAATTGTATTTTTTCTTCTGTGAAGTGTTTGTTTAGTTCCTTAGCCCATTTATTGATTGGGTTATTTTTTTTTTTTTATGTCGCGTTTTTTTTTTTTTTTTTTTTGGTACTGGGGATTGAACCAGGGACACTCCACCACTGAGCCACATCCCCAGCCCTATTTTGTATTTTATTTAGAGACAGGCTCTCACTGAGTTGCCAGGGCCTCACTAAGTTGCTGAGGCTGGCTTTGAACTCACGATCCTCCTGCCTCAGCCTCCCAAGTGCTGGGATCACAGGTGTGCGCCATCGTGCCCGCTGGTGTTAGAGTTTTTTGAGTTCTTTATATATCCTGGAGATTAGTGCTCTGAGGTTGCACAGGGGATTTTGAGTCAGTTATGTCAGAAGGCCACTGACTGGATGAATTGGCTTCTTTAGCACTTGTCCATTCTTGAAAAGCGGGTTCTGAACTGTCCTTAAGTGGATTCTGGAGGCTTTTCCTAAAAGACAACTTCAGCACTTCACTATTCAAGGAATTTATGTCCAATTATGTCCAAGCTTTGCCAATTTTATGAGCACTCTTCTGATTACATTTAGGGTCCAAAATTATCTCCGATCTGAAGACCCCTAACGTAATCACCTGGGCAAAGTTCCCTTGGTGATGTAAACACATGTCACAGGATGTCGGTGAGGCTGTGGGTGACTTTGGGGTCCTTTTCAGCCTACCATAGGGGTTAGGGTTAAGCACTGGGATGGTGGCTGATTTTGGAGGGGTATGGCATGACTGTGGCCAACCCTGGTATTTTTCTCCCATGGACAGGTTTTGAGGGATCTCCCAACTTAATGCTGACTGCAGCTCCCCCTGGGGCTTGATGCTGGCCTGGCTGCCAGCTCCATATGTCTGCTGGTTTTAGACCCTGGCACCCATGTCTGTTGGGGCATCTGCAGCCTTCAAGGGCCCTATATGGTTAGGAAATGTTTACCTTCCAACAGAGAGTCACTGTGCAGTCCTTGCAGGACTCCTTGAGGTAAGATGGAAGAAACAGAAAATAGGTAGAAATAAGCCGGGCCTGGTGGCAGATGCCTGTAATCCCAGGGGCTCGGGAGACTGAGGCAGGAGGATCAAGAGTTCAAAGCCAGCCTCAGCAACTTAGTGAGGTTCTAAGACACTCAGCAAGACCCTGTCTCTAACTAAAATATAAAAAGGGCTGAGGATGTGGCTCAGTGGTTAAGCTGGGTTCATGTATCCCTGATACAAAAAAAAGAAAGAAAGAAAGAAAGAAAGAAAGAAAGGAAGGAAGGAGACATAAAGGAAGGACAAGAAAATAAAATTTTAATTCAGAAGTTCCACAAACTTTTCCAGGCCTGTCACTCCCAAATTCCTGGGTAATCTGTAAATCTACCTTGTATACTGTTAGTCCACCAATAAATAGATTAAGCAAAGAGAGATACCATATTTTGAGAAACCTATAATTTAGGGGACTTTGCAGCATTATCTGCTGATCAGATAATGGAGACCACATGAGCCTTAGGATCCTGAAAACAACCAGACCACCAGAAACGACCTTGAGAGCACCAGACTGATGTCATCCCCATATACCTTCCCACACCCACCCATCCTCAATTTTTTGAAAAGAAGAGCCAGGATGCCAGGCATGGTGGTGCATGCCTGAAATCCCAGCAGTTCCAGAGGCTGAGGCAGGAGGATTGCAAGTTCAAAGTCACCTCAGCAACTTAGCAAGGCTCTAAGCAACTTGTTGAAACCCTGTCTCAAAAAAAATAATATATATATATATATACAAAAAGGGCTTGGCGTGTGACTCGGTGGTTAAGCATCTCTGGGTTCAGTCCCTGGTACCAAAAATAAACAAATAAATAAATTTTGAAAGTAAATAAATAAGGGCTGGGGATATAGCTCAGTTGGTAGAGTGCTTGTCTTGCATGCACAAGGCCCTGGGTTCAATCCCCAGCACCAAAAAACAACAACGAAAAAACAAAATAAATAAAAGAAGAGCTGGGAACCCCCAAATGCATTTCTCGATCTCGAGAAGGCTGTGTTCGCCCTTGAATGTGCATTCCTTGCTTTCCCATGGACACCTCGGTGCCTCTACTTAGAGGTGCTGAATTTTTTTTCCTTCGCATTATGTCAAGGACACCATTGGTCCTGAGTTCATTTTCCCCTTCTCCCTAGGAGCTCCTCAGGACCTCTCTGGGAGAGATGTCTTCTCCTCTGACATCCTGACCAACTCTGTTGTTGTTGACCAGGCTTCAGGCTCATGTCGGACTCATCCTCTCAGGCCATGTGGCGCTGGAGTCTTGGCATGGGGCTGGGGAAGCCTGGGTTTGAACCCCCCTGCCACTCACTAGCTGTTGGCTTTTGGGAGAGTGACTTATTTGTTTGTACGGGACTTGGCTCCAAATAAATATTTTTTCAAACCAAGAAATAAGCCAGTGGTTTGGCTCACACACTCCAGGGGACCCATGCACAGATTTCCTAGGGGACGCCCTCCCCACGTTTGGCTCAAGGCACCTCAGACTCAGGGTGGGGAAGGGGTGCCAACCCTCTTACTGCACTTTTCTGAGACTGAAACCTCAGCTGAAACAGAGGCGGAAAGAGGCACCTTATAACTTCCTGCCACCCTCTGGGTCTGAGGCGGGTGGAAGGCAGGGAGGGGCGCTAGTAGAGAGATGGCGTGGAGCCCTGGCATGGGGTCAGGGGCCCTGGGGTGGCCAGGCTCAGAGGCCTCCAGAGCAGGCCATCAGCTTCTGTTATCTTCTCTTCTTTACCCTCAACTATGATTTTTAAAAGTCAACCTTTTTTGGTTTGCTTTTTAAGTGATGGGTGGGAACCCAGGGTCTCATCCATACCAGGCAAGCTCTCTACCCAGAGTCACATCACCAGCTCAAACTTTTTACTTTGGGATAACTTAGATTCACATACATCTCAACTTTTTATCCAGAAAAAAATTCAAACCTTCCGAAAAAGCTATGAAAATGGTACAAAACCACCCATACACCCTTCAGCTACAGTCACTAATTCACATTTGATTGAGTTCCTGGATTTTAATTTATCTTCCATCCATAACTAGTAGATATGGAAAATGAATAATCTCCAAGATAATGTGGCCTGGGAAAAGGGAGTGAAAAAGAAGGCCATGCTCTGACAGCCTTCATCTCCCAAGACAAATGTTTTCCGGGTGCCAGCTGCAGACAGGGAGGAGGTGTTTTATCACCCCTAGAGAAACCATTTCTAGGAGGCGTTAATCTCCTTCAAAGTAAATCCTCTCCTGACACTACCCACAAACAAGGGACAGCCAGCAAGTCCGGATGTCAGTTTGACAGGATCCCACTGGCCAAATCAGGGACAATGTGACCATTAAAATAAATGATAATAGTAATAGATTATATAATTCATTGATGAAAGTATGAAGTCCTAACGTCATGTCAATATTCATGAAGGAAGAAATTTTTTTTATTTTTTTTGTACTGGAGATTTAATCCAGGGGTACTTGATCACTGAGTCACAACCCCAGCCCTTAATATTTTTTATTTTGAGACAAGGTCTCTCTAATTACTGAGGCTGGCTTTGAATTTGTGATCCTCCTGTTTCAGCCTCTAGAGTTGCTGGGATTACAGGCTTGCACCACTGTGCCCACCTAAGACACATTTTTTAATGTAACACTGGAGATTGAATTGAGAGGTGCTCTGCCACTGATCAACATCCCCAGACTTCTTCTTTTTTTTTTTGAAACAGGGTATCACTAAATTGCCCACGCTTGTCTCAAATTTACAATCCTCCTGCCTCAGCCTCCTGAGCTGCTGGAATTACCGGCATGTGCCACTGAACCCAGTTCATTTACACTTCATTTTGACTTTACAAAGCACAGATACATAGCTCAGATAGTGCCCAGGTTTAAAGCAGAAGAGATTCTTTCTGAGCTGGGTTTTGATGGATGAATAGGGGTCTCCTGGGAACAAAAGGAGGAGAAGAGCCCAGGCAAGGGGATGGCATGTGCAGAAGCCTGGAGAATGGAATCAAAGTTCAGTGCGACCCCTCCTGTGGCTGGAGCCCAGGGGCCAAGGGATGAGTGTGGAAGCTGTGTGTGGTTGTGCACCATAGGGGGCTTGAAAGGGCCTCGAATGCAGGCAAGGAGCTTGGCTTTAACGTAGCAGGTGCTGCAGAAACACGAGAGGCATGAGGGTTTAGAAAATGGGAGGCCATAAGACACAATGCCTGAGCCAGCAGGATGGCTTGGGGGGATTTATCCTGTTTTATCATGTGGGACATGGGTGCAGGGGTACCCCATTTCCAGACTGCAGGGGGATTCCTCTAGGGCTGCACCTGGCCCCTGGGGTTAGAGGCAGTGATTAGGTGGCTCACACATCCTCCCTGCTCCGTGACATGTCTCTGCTTCCTGTTTCTCCCCCATCAAGGGCAGTTTCAGTCTCAGCTTCAAAAGAACAAACACACACTCAAAACAAAGGAAGACGGTCCTTAACTGCAGAGGAAGCAGGAAGCTGCTGGCCTTGCTCTAAGCTTAGCTGCTAGAGCTCGGGGACAGCGGGATGGAGTCTGTGGCCCTGTACAGTTTCCAGGCCACTGAGAGCGATGAGCTGGCCTTCAACAAGGGGGACACACTCAAGGTATGGCGGGCCAGAGACAGACTGCGCTGGCCCTGCGTGAGGTGGGGTGGGCTTAAGCACTGGGGCCCCAGGGCTGCCCTAAGCAGTCTGGCTCTGGAAGACAGGCTCAGCTTCTTTAGTGATTGACTGTGTGATTCTGGACCAACGACCTCTTCCCTTGGAGCTTCAATTTCCCCATCTAGGAAATGGGGAGACAATTAGTGATTCCCCCATTGGGGGCTGTTGAGTGTATTCAAGGATATGTTATTTGAGTGGCTGTCAGGGGTTGGTTCAACCCCCTAGTTCTCCAGGGAAAAGAAATTTGAAAGAATTGTTGAGAGAACAAGAGAATCAGCTAGAGAGAGGAGGAGACAAAGTGGGGGTGGGAGAGCAAGAGAGTGCATGTGCTGTGCACACACTAGAGAAGGTTTTAGGAAAGAAAGATAATCTATTGGGGCTACAATAGCTACGACCTAACTGTCAAGAAGGAGCTTCCCAGCAGCATGGAGAAGAGAGAAAATAGACTCATCCTCAAATCATTTCTCTTCGTCTGGGCTCCTTTTGAAGGAGATGATAGGCTTGAAGGTGTCATGACAGATGGGTCTGTGGAATCTCTTTCTGGGAATGTCCCTGCTTATCAGTTCTCATATGACAACAAGAACCCAGAAGCCAGATTTCATGCCAAGACTTGGGTACTGAGCTGCCACTGACTCATCCTAAGAAGTCACAGCCCTTCCCTGGGCCTGGAGCAGTGGATATTAGATTGGATGGCTCTCTACTCTGGGCCCTTAGCCCTGTTCTTAGCTGTAAGCATCAAGCATGAAAAGGGACGGGAAACCCCTCTTTGCCACTGGTTACCACACTCTTCAGTGTAACCAACATCTCCTTTAAGCTATTGGGGTATGGAGGACTTTTACCCTCATTTTGTGAAACTGAGGCCAAGGGAAGTGCGTGGTGTCGGGTCAGATTTGAACCTATGTCCCTTTGACTTTGGAACCTGATCCAGTCCCCTGAGGCACTGCACAGGCTGGGCTGGGAGCTGGGGAGGTTAGTGTTGAGGTCACAAGGAGCCTCAGGCCCTTGAGGAATTCTCCTTCTCTGTGTTGGGATGTTGGCACCTGGGTCCACCTGAGCTGCTGGCTCTGGGCTCATGTACACGTGGCACACTGGGGCTGGGGGCTGGCTGAACTTCAGGACTGGGTAGCCAGGACATGAGACTCTTTGTGAGGATCTAAAACTAGTTCAGAGGCCTCTGCGATTCATCTGAGAGCAGTGTGGTGTCCCTAGACTCAGGTTTGGGGTTTGGGAAGGAGTGGGATGGTGAGTAAAAGGAACGGAGCAGCAGGCTGGCCCAACCAGGGAGGACTAGCTAGAGGTGAATTCGGGCAGATCAGTGGGCTCCCCCAAGGCAATCACTGGAAAGACTGTGGCATCCTTCCTTCCCTCTCAGACTCCTGTGCCCCCTACCCACCTCCACGCCAAGATTAGTCAGGTTTCCCATTAACCTTTGCTAAGTGTTAGCAGATTCTGGTGGGTTTGTGTCTAACGAAGGAGGAAGCTGCTAAGGAAGGAATGAGGTCATGATCTCCCTTCTCCGATTGTAAGCCCCAGGAGGGCAGGGTCCAAGCTGGAGCAGCAGGACCTGGTACACAGAAAGCTCCCAATAAGGTAGGGGAAATATGGAAGGGAATAAAGACAGGCAGGAGGAAAATGTTAGCTGACACTGAGCATTAACTCTGCCAGGGGACTTGTATCCTTAGAGACAGGTGGTAACTGGGGGAAAACACTGCAAGCTCAAGGAGCGATAGAGGAATGACAGGCAGTGGGAGGAGCTGTCTTTTCCTTCATTCATTTCATGAACACTGAGCTATTGAGTACCCACTCTGTGCGAGGCTTCATGTTAAGTGCTGAGAATATACACAGGGAGATGGAGTATAGACTGATGGTCGGACAGAAAAGGGAAAAGAACTGCTTTAGGTGGGCTGGTCAGAGAAGTTTCTTCAAAGAGGTGACACTTCAACTGAAGCCTGAAGGATGAGCATGAACTGGCCACGCAAAGGGCCAGGGAAGCGAACAACAGACTGGGGAAAGAGCTGGCTCAAAGGCCCTGAGGCAAGACCATACTAATATGTTTGAAGAGTAGGAAAAAAAAGACTGTGTCTGAGAAGGAGGGGATAAGGCTGAGGCGGGGAGGCGTGAAGGTGGGCAGCTGTCAAGGCCCGTTGCAATGCCAGGTGAGAATGAAGGTAGCTCAGACGAATAAAAACCTTATAACAGCCCGATATGGTGGTGCACGCCTGTAATCCCAGAGACTCAGGAAGCTGAGGCAGGAGGATTGCAAGTTCAAGGACAGCCTCAGCAATTTGGCAAGGCCTTAAGCAACTCAGTGAGACCCTGTCTCTAAATAAAATATAAAAAGGGCTGGGGATGTGGCTCAGTGGTGGAGTGTCCATGAGTTCAGTCCCTGGTATTACCATCACCAACAACAACGAACATATGACAAACCATTAATGTCTTTAATATATAAAGAGCTTTTTTATAAATCAAAAGAATATCACAAATAGCATAATAGGAAAGTGGACAAAGAATTTGAACAGGAAAATTGCCAGAGCAATGCAAGCAAGTAAATGCCCAATTTCATTAACAAAAGATGAGTAACTTAAGGCAAGTAACTCTTTTCCATTTGTCCAATCAGCAAAATTTAATTAAAAAAATTGTTTTAGTTGTAGGTGGACATAATACCTTTATTTTATTTATCGATTTTTGTGTGGTGCTGAGGATCAGACCCAGTGCCTCACATGTGCTAGGTGAGTGCTCGACCACTGAGCTATAAACTCTAGCCCCAGCAAAATTTAATTTTAAAAAGAGTCTCCGAGGTTGTTGAGATTGTGGGAAAGTGTGTACTTTCCCATGAAGATGGTGAACAGATAAAGTGATGCCATCATTTTTAAGGGCATCTTGGAAATATATAAAGAGCCTTAAAAATATTAATCAGGCACAGTGGTATGCATCTGTAGAGGTAGCTTCTGAACCTTTTGTACTTTGTTCTTTATTCTTTCTGCATTCCCCAGAGGTTCTGTAATAAGCAAGTACAGTTGGCCCTCCACGTCCACAGATTCTGCATCTGGGGGTTCAACCAATCTCAAATTGAAAATATTCGGGGAAAAAATTTGCTTCCATACCAAACATGTACAGACTCTTTTTCCTCCTCATTCTCTAAACTGTACAGAATAACAACTATTTACATTTTATTAGGTATTATAAGTAACCTAGAAACAATTTAAAGTATTCAGGAGGATATGTGTAGATCATATGCAAATACTACACCATTTTATACAAGGGATTTGAGCATTCATGGCTGACTATCTGTTGGGGTAGGGGTGGGGTCCTGGAATCAGATCTCCAGGGACAACTGAATTCCCTCCAGGTCCAGGGCCATGATGAGACAGAGAAGATCTCATTCTCTCAGGTCTGTCCAAATACAAGGTCAAATTTTATCTTTATTTAAGTCTTTTTTTTGGTGGATTTTTTCCCCCTGGGCGCTAGGGTTGGAACCCAGGGCCTTGCACATGCTAGGCAAGTGCTCTACCACTGAGCTGCATCCTCAGTCCTTTATTTAAGATTTTGATGGAATTTTTGCATTAATTTTTAAAATTAGATTTACAGAAAAACTGAGAAGACAGCATAGTGGGATTCCCGCATGCATGTTCCAATACCCAGCTTCCCCCTTTATTAACATCTTCCACGAGCCTCACGGTACAGTTCTCACAATGAGTGAACTAATATGGATACACTATTATTAAAGAATGCCCACATACATTTTGTGTTCATTTTTATTTTTTAACATATTGCCTTAAAATATTATTTATCTTGATTACTGTTTTGCTTTTTTTTTTTTTTTTGTATCCTTTTAGATTTTACTAGAGTGCTCACCTTCCTTTCTGGTCCCCTGCCCCCTTTCTATAACCATTCTACCATATTGATGTTACTGCTTTGTCGTGCTGCACCCCTGCCTCCTCTCCTGCCAAGGGCCACAGTGCGTGGCTGGTGGCCGGCTCTTCCCCTGCTGGGCTCCGGGGCAGGCTATGATCTCCTGTAAGGGTCCTGGTCTCCAGTCCAACAAATGCCTCCTGAGCATCCCTGATGGGCCAGGCCCTGCCACAGCAGAACTGGCCGTGTAAATAGAATCCCATCTCCAGGGCCCTGCAAAGAAGTGGTGTTGCTCCCATCTGAACCTTGGTTTTAGATGAAACTCAGTGGCAGATGGACTCACTCTGGACACATTGCCCTGAATGTCACTTCCTGGGACGAGGCCGCCCTCTTTGAAAGGGCAGGCATTTCTGGGTGGACAGGACTCCACTGCTGCTAGTTGAAGGAGGGTCACAGTGGCTCCATTTCCCTCTTCAGCCTGGTCCTTGGGACCTAGACTCGGGAGCCCCAGCCTTCTTTACACCTTGGAGAAGGCTGACGGCGCAGGCAGCTGCGCCTGCTCCTCAGCAGCCTGTCATCGTCTTGGGAGTTCAGGCAAAACTTACCCTGAGTCTGACCATTTCTCACACCCTCTGGTCTCTCTCCTCTGGTCTAGGCCTCCATTTCCACTCACCCGGGCCAGTACACTCAGAGCCCGCTCCTCCCAACTCCAGACATACTGGTCTCCTTTCAGTCCAGAACTGTTCCCACCTCAGGGCCTTTGCACTGAGGCTATTCCCTCCACCTTGTACACTGTTCCCCACATCTTCTCACTTCTTATAATCCAGGGCTCAATTCACTTGTCACCTCCCTCAAGAGGCCTTTCTTTTATTGGAACCGGGGATTGAACTCAGGGTCACTTGACCACTGAGCCACATCCCCAGCCCTATTTTGTATTTTATTTAGAGACAGGGTCTCACTGAGTTGCTAGGGCCTTGCTAAGTTGCTGAGGCTGGCTTTGAACTCACGATCCTCCTGCCTCAGCCTCCCGAGTCACTGGAATTACAGGCATGCGCTACCGCACCCGGCGAGAGGCCTTTCTTGACCACAACAGCTGCCCCCTGTTGATAATTTCCCTGCCGTCCCCAGACGTTTTGCACATGTGTTACTCTGGCGTGCAATGTTCAGAGCGCTTACCCCTACATTAAACTATCTTGTTTACTGATTCCTTTCCTTGTTTACGTCTGCCTCTGCCCTCTAAAATGCAAGCTCCTGGTCCCTGCTGCATCTCCATGGCTCGGCACAGTGCCAGGCTCACAATAGGTGCTCAGTAAAGTTACAGATGAGTAACTTCATCAGGCAGGGAACAGTGAAGAAGAAGGGTAACCTGGGCAGGAGGCCCTGGTGGGGCAGGTCAAGGCCTGAGTCATCTTGGGCAGTGATATTTCATTAGCTGGGAGACAGGCTCTCCCTTGTGGGAATTCCCACATCTCTAAGGGTCTGGATAGACCAATATTAGTAGAAAGAATTGAGCTAACATAACCATGAGACCAATCCTGGATCCTCTGAGTAGAGATGACAAGAAAACAAGACAACAGAAGACAGGGATGTTCACAGGACGCATTACATTCATGAGTCTGCACAAGGTGTTTAGCCCGAGGGACGGCCCCGTTCACTGTGGGCCATAGTGTGGCCATTTAACAGAAGAAATCGAGACCATGGCTACAGAGAGCCTCAGAAGCAGATAGAGACGGAACAGTCCATAATCCCGCACTCCAGGGCGTCTTTCTTAAAAACCATCGTGGTGGCAGGTAGCACACAGGCCCTAATTTTCTCGTTTGGTTGGGGAAATCGTTTTGCTTTGTTTTGAGGGAAAGTTCTCTCCACCTGCTTCCGGCTGTCTCTGGGGCTGCCAGCTTTGCCAGCTCAGGGCAGGAGGGAGGCTCTCGCCCTGGCTGGGTGGACAGACAGGGACTGCCACCTGGAGGTGGGGCCTCAGGCCTGAGCTAAGGGAGTGAACCCCAGCTCCTCCTGGCAGAATCTCACGGAGGTGAAATCCTTGCGCTCGCCTGGCTGCCCTTCAGTGTGTGATTAGAGGTGGGTTAGTGAAAAGGCCCTGCTGCTGTATCTGAATATGGAAGAGCTGATACTGGTGTGGGTCCTTCCACCGCTGAAGGTAGTCGTGGGTAGAGACTAAATTGAGCTGATTTTCCAGTTGCTGCTAGGAGTAGCCCAACAAAGGGAAAGAGATCAGGTTTAAAATTGGTTCTGATATTTGTTGAGAGATGGGGTAGTTCAGTGGTAGAGCACTTGCCCAGCATGCACAAGGCCCTGGGTTCAATTCCCAGGACTGCAGAAAACAAATGGATAAATCAGCATTTGTTGAAACTCTCCTGTGTTAGAGTATATTAGAAATCATACTACCAGTAGAACAAATCCTATATTCCCAATGCGATTATATAAGATTGCTTGAAGAGCTTCTGTTTTGCTTTTGAGTGACCCAATCATCATACAATTAATAAGAATGACGTAATACCTACTCCTTCTCACCCAACAAGGAGTTGAAATAAATTGTTGGCTGTGACCAGAATTTGCATAGTGATAAGGAATATAAATTGACTCATATTGAGGTCTGAGTGCATATATCCTAGAGATAATTCTTTAATAGAAAGAGTGGCCAGGCGCAGTGGCGCACGCCTGTAATCCCAGCACTTGGGAGGCTGAGGCAGGAGGATCACGAGTTCGAAGTCAGCCTCAGCAATTTAGCGAGGCCCTAAGCAACTCAGTGAGACCCTGTCTCTGAATAAAATACAAAATAGGGCTGGGGATGTGGCTCAGTGGTGGAGTGCCCCTGGGTTCAATCCCCAGTACCCACCAAAAAAATAAAATAAAATAAAAAGAAAGAGTGACAAAGAGTGATACTGGTATAAGTATTACTGAAAAGTAATTTAGTTTTAAATTTAAATCAAAAAGTAATAACAGTATGTGGGACAGACATCATTGCCCTGTGTCCATGTATGAACACACAGATGGTGTGACTCTACTTTGTGTACAACCAGAGGAACAATAGCTGTACTCCATTTGTGCTCAATGAATCAAAAAATTAAAAAAAAAAAAGTAAGTTGGGTGTGGAGGAATGTGTGTACTCACAGATACTCAGGAGACTGAAGCAGGAGGAGCACAGGTTCAAGGTCACCCTCAACAACTTAGGGAGACCGGGGATGGAGCTCAGTGATGGAGCTCCCTGGTTTAATCTCCATTCCCCAAACAAACAAACACCTAAGAATAAGACTGAAGATTTGAACCGTTATTCAGTGTCAATTGTAGATGATGATTTTGTATCCAATGTAGAAATAGTGCTAAGTATGAAAGCAGTAAAGATAAAAATGTCTACATAGTGAGTACAAATTATTTTCATGTAAATTAGTAAGAGTTATGATAATGATGGGAGAAGGAAAAATAATGGGATGAGACAACCATCATCACCCTATGTTACATGTATGATTGAGGGATGTACCCTCAGACTTGGATCCAGAGAAAAAGTGGGAGGTGGAGTGCGGGTAAAAACTGGTACGCCAGGGTTCCCCTAGACCAAAACCCAAAGCCCCAGACTGACCATGGGGCTCTGCCTCTCCCCTGCTCTGTGGGCTTGGCTGAGTTACTTCCCTCTCTGGGATCATCCATAAAATAGCATTTGGTGATGTCAACCTTGGAGAGTTGCTTGAGCATTGGAGTGACCCATGGAAATTGTGCCAGGAAATGGAGGAAGGAACCCCAAGTTTCATGTGGTCTTCCTCCCAGGCCCAGGCCTGCTCCTCCCCTCTGCCCCTTGATTGTTCACCCACAGCAACTCATCCCGCCCCAACCCCCAACTGGTTTCAGTTCCTCCCAGTCCACCTGCGAGGCAAGGGAGGTTCCGTGGGTCTGAAGATGAGCCTGGTGACCCAGGCAGGCCAGGCCGGGAGCCAGCTCTGCACAGCACACGAGCCTTGTTTATTTGTGTCGCAGAGAATGCCCCCCCAAATCATTGCCCTTGAGTTCGAACCAAAGAGTGTTTCATTTCTGAGCTCAGGTGGGGGCTCCCCAATCTTCCTGGGGACCTCCGACCTTCACCCCAAGGCACATGGCATGGTGCACAGATGATGTGAGACCCTGGGCTAAGGGGCACAGCTCAGGATCTGAGGAGCCCTAGATCTGCTCCCCAAGACCTCACAGACTGTGGAGGCCCTGGTTGCAGAGCTTGTGAGTCTAACTCCAGCCACCCAAAACCTCTGGGTCCCCAGCTGTCCCATGAAGCTCCTGAAGATGGGCTGTCCAGGGACCCTGCTGTCAATATCCTGGTTCTGATTCGACCTGGGTGATCTGAGCAGGGCCCCTGCCCTCCTCTGTGAATGGGCTCAGGAGCTGGAGCTCTGCAAGCAGAGGGTGACAGCAGTTCCTTCCCACGGCTGAGTGGCTGTGTCTGACCTGCCTGCAGATCCTGAACATGGAAGACGACCAGAACTGGTACAAGGCTGAGCTCCGGGGCGCTGAGGGCTTCATTCCCAAGAACTACATCCGTGTCAAGCCCCACCCGTGAGTAGCCACAACCCCTGAGCCTGAGCCTGGTTGTCGCTGCCCAGCCAGCCTGGCCCAGCTGACTCAGGCTGAGCAGTGCCACCAGGGGAGGCATGGCACCCCCAGAGGGGAAGCGGATGTTGGATGAGCAGAGTCTGGGGCCTGGGCAGAGTGGGTTGAGGCTGGAGCCCAGGTGTCCTGGTGCCTGGGACCTGCTGACCCTGGGAAGTCCCAGTCAGGTTCACCTGCAGCAGAGTTCAGCCCAGAACAGGCCCAGGGAGTCAAGAAATCTGTGAAAAAACAAGTGGAGGTGCTTTAAGCAACAGCTGGGCCAATGCTCAGTCATCCATCAGACGTGGCCTCTAGCTTCAGGGAGCTCATTGCTAGTGATACTGGAGACAGAGGTCGGAAGAGCCTGCTCCATGGGAGATACAGGGCGTGACGGAAATACCACGCGGGAGGGTGAATAACCAGGCAACACTTGCTAGGAGAGGTGGCAATGAGTGGGGTTTTGAAGGATGGGTAGGAGTTGGTTACATAGAAAATGAAAATGCCTTTTGCACCCATCCCTGGGAATAAAGGTCAGGATGAGCCAAGGGAGAGCAACGAGGGAGAATCTATGGTGTGTGGGGTGGGCAGAAGGCCCTCAAATGCCAGGCCAGGTAGCAGAGAGTCATGGAGGTGTTAAAGGAAGGAAGAACTCAGTCAGATGTAGAGACAGGTGACAAGGCTGGAGGGACAGTTCGGGAGCTCTGAGGTGCAGCTGGGGGTGGAAGGGGAAGAGGTGCAGGGCTGGGGTGGGGCCCCAGGGTATTTCCTCTTTGTCTTCTTTTGAGTTATTTTTCCAAAACTGCCACCACCTCCGCTTCCTGTGCTGGGCACGGCCCCCTCCCACCCAGGTCCCCAGTCACTCCGCCCCAACTGCAGGCATTCCCAGCCTCCCCCACAGGAGCTGCAGCCTCCAGTCAAGGGAGAGGGAAGGTGGTGCCTGAGAGAGAGGTGGCGAGAACCCAGCCCAGGGCTGTGAGTCAGGGCCAGGGCATTGATAAGCCAGAAACATCAAGATGGGCTCAAGGTCAGGGGCGGGGTGCTTGCTGTGGGCTGGTTGTCAGGGTGAGACTTCAGGTGGAGGCAATGGCCTGGCCAAGGCTGGGAGGCTGAGGGCCTCACGCTGCTCAGAAGTGAGCAGAGGGTTCCACTTGCTTAGGTGAGGGAGAGAGGCAACAAGAGGCTGTGCCACTGAGGCCCGCCACGGGAATGCCAGCCATGGAGTTGGGAGCCACGGAGGGTTCCAGCCTCGGGTGCCCCTGGGGTCAGCTAGGGCTCCTGTGCCTGGGGCAGAGCAGGGATGGTGTCCCTGAGGCCAGGGCTAGCCTCAGCCTGGCTAACCTGAGTGCGTGCTTAGTCCCAAAACAGACCTGGGGATGCTCTAGCTCTGTACCTGAGTCAGCCATGACGCCTCGATGGGGGAGGGGCGCCGGAAGGCCTCGTGCCTGTGCCAGGTCCTCTTCTTCCCTGAGGACCCAATGTCACCCCTACTTCCACCCCAGGACCCCCTACCAGGAGACCATGATGCAGACTCAATGCTCCCAGGGCAGGGAGGCACCTGACTTGGTCGAGTGGCCAGTGGAGGCAGGGAGGGCTTCCCTGAGGAAGACCATGGTCCACTGGGCCTGACCGTTAGAGGGCCAACTGAAGGATGTGTGGGAGGAGGGGCGTGAACCACTTCATCACAGTATTGGCAGCAAACACCTGCAGGCAGCAGTCATCTATCCTCCCAGGCCTCTAGGAGGCGCGTACTATCAAAATGGACTTACAGTCCAGGAGACAGAGGCACAGAGAGGTTGAGAGACTTGTCCAAGGTCACACAGTGGAACTGCAGATGGGCAGTATGGGCCCAGGGTTGGGCTGGCCAGGAGGAGTGATGGGAAAGCTTGAAGAGCAGCTTGGCTGGGGAAAGTTCAAGACGTGAACTTGTTGTGCTGCGTCTAGGAGGGGTATCTCTCTGAGCCTCAGTTTTCACATCAGTAAAAAGGGGTACAACGCCATGTGGTTGAAATGGACTGATGCTGTCGTGGAGAGAGGAGCTGGGCTCTGGGGCCCTGGAACGTGCTTTCTTTCCTTTGGACTCCCACGGTGGGGGCAGGGCTGGCAGGGGCTGTGGGGCCTCCCTGGAGTGTGCGGTTGTAACACCCTCTGAGGGCGGCAGCCGCCTACACGCTGATGTCTCATTTGGGGTTTTGAGGGTTCTTCCGAGACACCTGGCCCCCAGGGAAACTCCTGCCCAGGCACTGCTGGAGGAGGAGCTGCCATAGACCCAGACCCCAGATTCTCCATCTCCCCATCCTCTAAGACTTGCCCAGGCTGGGGATGGCAGGCCGACTCCAGCCTCCAGGCTTCCCACCAGTGGGGGAGACAGCAGAGACCTAGAACCTCATGTCTGGAGGTGTGGACTCACCCACAAGTAGCCCCTGAGAAACCATGTGCGGAGCGGGATGTGGACAGGGAGGAAGGAACCCATAGGATGTGTTGCTAAGGTCCTTGCTGCTGGGCAGCCGGAATCCTGTCCAGTTGCAGAGTTGGGGAGATGCATCCCTCCCCAGGAGCAGGGAGCTGGGGGTCCACCCCTGTTCCAAACCCTCATTACGTGAGAATGCTCCCGGGGCCTCAGCCTGCCCCGCACATGACAGGCCAACTATGCTTCTGCCAGACAAAAGCCTGGGGCTTGTGCCCAGCAGCCTTCATGGAGTAGAGGCGAGAACAGGGGCACAGAGAGGACAAGGAGTGCTCCTCTAGCCCTCCCACCCTCTGCTCTCAGCTCTGAAGCCTCAACATCTGGAGACAGCAGGAAAGGTCCCACCTTGCATTGCCACCCATGCCAAGTGCGGCCTGGCTCAGGAAGTCCTCATGGAAGGAGGGAAGACAAACTCCAGGGACAGAGGCTCTGGACCCTGCCTGGCCCATCATGGTCCCACCATGGGACCTCCAGCTGGGCCTCTTCAATTTCCCCATGTGAACAACAAAGGGGTCAGAACTAAGGCTGAGAAGCCAGTGGGGACCACCTAGCCTCCCAGTGCTGGTGTCTGATTGGGCTGCTGTACAGAATACCATCGACCTGGCAGCTATGAACAGCAGATGTTTGTTGCTCATGGTTCTGTAGGTTGGGAAGTCTAAGATCAAGGTGCTGGCAGGTTCAGTGTCTGGGGAGGGCCATTTCCTGGTTCATAGATGTCCATCTTGTAGCCATGTTCTTAGGTTGTGAAGGGACAAATGAGCTCTCTGGGGTCATTTATTTTTCCCCCTTAGTCCATTTTTTCGTTGCTATAACAGAATACCCGACTTTGGGTAATTTATAAAAAGTAGAGGTTTATTCAGCTTATGGAAGCTGTGAAGTCCCAGAGCCTGGTGCAGGCATCCAGCTGGCATTTGGAGAGGGGCTTGTTAACAAGGAGAGGGCATCACAGAGCAAGTGAGCTCAAAAGCCATCGCTTTTATAACCAAATCACTTCCTTGATAATTCATTAGCCCACTAATCAATGAGTGGATTGATTTATTAAGGAGGGCAGAACCTTCATGACCCAGTCACCTCCCAGTTGTCCCAATTCTCAGCACTGCTGTGTCGAAGGCTGTTTCCAACACTTGAACTTTTGGGGGGCATATTCAAATCAGGCAGCCACTAATCCCACTCATGTGGGCTCCTACTCAGCTCCCAATGGTTCCACTTCTAAATTCCATTTCACTGAGGAATGGATTTTAGTAAATGAAATGTGGGGATGCAGGTTGTCAGTCTATGCCAGTGGGTGAGGCTCAAAGAGGCCAGGGGAGGCTGGGTGAGTGGTGCATGCCTGTAATCCCAGTAACTCAGGAGGCTGAGGCAGGAGGATTGCAAGTTGGAGGCCAGTCTCAGCAAGTTAGTGAGGCCCTAAGCAACTTAGAACTGTCTCAGAATAAAAAATAAAATGGGCTGGGGATGTGGCTCAGTGGTAAAGCACCTCTGGGTTCAATCCCCAGTACCAATAATAATAATAACAGCAACATCAACAATAATAATAGGGGGTGCCTCGGGCTGCCTGGAGCCGTCTTCAGGGGGAGCTGAAAGAGAAGTTGGATTCCAGTTTCTCTGGGGATCTTGTAAGAGACTAAGCATTTTTGAGGTACCTTCTCTATATTCAGATCTGTTCGGTCAGCAGGGAAAGAAACTTGAACCTGTGAAGAAGTCCAGTTGACCTGAGTCTACGGCTCTGTGAAATGGGCACAGGGATAGAGACCTTTCCTCACCAGATCAAAGCCACTCTGATTTTTGTCGTCAGTGCTTACATATTTATTTGCAGCACTGGCTGTGGAACCCAGGACGTGCACATTCTAGGCAAGTGCTCTACAACTGAGCTACACCTCCAGCCCTATTATTGTTTTGTTTATTTACTTGAATCTATCATTGCACATGCCTGTAATTCCAGAGACTCAGGAGACTGAAGCAGAAGGATGGCAAGTTCAAGGACAGCCTGGGCAACCTAGTGAGACTCTGTCTCAGAATTTAAATAAATAAATAGGGCTGGGGATGTAGCTCAGTGGTAGAGTACCCCTGGATTCATCCCCACTGCCCAAAAGAATCTCTAGGGCTGGGGGCAGTGTAGTGGAGGCCTTTTCCCCCACCTAAATCATCCACTATCTAAAACAGAAGTTAGGCTGAGGTTGGTGCTTGTGGCTCATAGGAGCCCAGTTTTTCTTTGCTCATCAGGGTACATATATACCTGGCATGGTATGAAAGGTTGGGCAGGTTCAGGTGCCAAAGCACTGGGGCTGTGTCCCAGCTCCTGCCTGCCTCAACTGGTTTTGTTTCTCTTTGCCTCAGTTTCCCCATCTGTGAAATGGGAACAACCCCACTTCCCACATCTCAGGATCGTTGTGAGGATAGGTGACATTGAGCACCTCAAGATCATGCAGAGTTTGTGTGGGGGGTGGGGCTGGCCTCCCCACTGCCTTCACCAGCCCCTTTCTCCACAGGTGGTACTCGGGCAGGATTTCCAGGCAGCTGGCAGAAGAGATTCTGATGAAGCGGAACCACCTGGGAGCCTTCCTGATCCGGGAGAGTGAGAGCTCCCCTGGGGAATTCTCCATCTCTGTGAAGTGAGCTTGGACTTTGGGGGTGTGCACCCGAGGGGCAGGGAGGCAGGGAGTGTCCAAGTCAAGTCTCTGAGTCTGGGGTGGGCTGCAGAGTCAGAGTGTGGGGATGGCATCTCTGGAGGAGAGACCCTAGTGCAGGCCCAGAAGCAGGGGGCTACCTGGGCACCCCAGGGTGCAGCTCAGAGCAGTGGGTGCTGAGAGGCCAGATTCAGGTCAGCTGTGCAAAACCCTGGATGCCAGGTCTAGAGTTCCAGGTGTTATTTCATAAGCAGTAAGGAGCCACCAAAGCTTCTTTGGGGAATGATGTCATTGGATAAGGTGGTGTGAGATGGAGTATGGCAGAACACTGAGGTGCCCGGGGCAGGTGTCCAGAATGTCCTCTGGACAGGATCCCACCATAGGGTGATATTGAGAGGATGAACCCTGAGGCCAGGCTGGCTGCCTGGGTTCTCATTCTGGTAGTGACACTTGCTGGCTATGTGACTTTGTGCAAGTTACTTAATCTCTCTGAGCCTGTTTCCTCACATGTAAAATAGGTTATTGCAAGAATGAATGAGTCTGGGAGGCTGGGGCAGGAGGCTGGCAAGTTCAAGGTCAACCTGGGCAACATAGGAGACCCTGTCTCAAAATAAAATAATAGTTTTAAAAAAAAATATCCAGGGATGCTTCCATCCCCAGTATTGAAAACAAAACACCCCACCAAAAGAGAGAGAGAGAGAGAGAGAGAGAGAGAAAAGAAACAAAAAAGGAAGAAAGACTAAATGAGTCTGAGTCAATATGGTTAATGCAGAGGGTTCCACTTGCTCAGTAGGGCAGAAAATATTTTATCCTATTTAGAATAAAGGCACTGCAGCAGGGTGGGCATGATAGGGATTGTCTGGCAGAGGGACAGGGTGGCTACTTTGTCCTGGCCTGGTGTGGCAGGAATAGAGGTGGAGGTGATGGGGTCAGTCTCCTGGTTAGTCTCTGTCCTTCTACTCCCAGGCCCCAGAAGATCAGGGTCTAGATGCACAAATACAAGGACTAGTTCCTGAGCTCAGAGCCCTAGGCCAAGCGACTCCAGGAGCTGGGGAAACAGCACTGAAGAAGACAAAGCCATTGTCCTTAAGAATATGAGTCTTAGCAAGGGAGACAGAGAACAAGAAAACAAATGCAGAATGAACCAATGGTGGTCAGGGAAGGGCTCTGAGGAGGTGACAGTGGCATTTGAGAAAAGAGCTGAACTAGGAGGTGGAGGCTACCTGATGCCTGGGATCGAGGACCTGGGAGGAGAGGCTTCCAGACAGAGGAACAACAAATGCAAGGGCCCTGAGGTGGGCATGCAGTGGGGAGGCCACGGGGCTGGAGCACAGCCAGCAAGGGGGAGGGACCTGTGGGTTAGTCAAAGAGACAAGCAGGACAGATGGCAGGGGGCTGATAAGGTCGAATTTTTCTCAGAGCAATAGGAAGCCATGGAGGGTCTTAAACAGAGGAGAGGTCTGATCAGCAGCAGATGCTTCTGGCTAATGTGAGGAGGAAAGCCCGTTGGGGGTAAGGGTGGCAGCAGGGAGGCCAGTGAGAACCAGGCAGGAGGTGATGACGTCCAGGACTTGACCGGATGAAGTGGCCAGGTTTGGGAGGTGGCATGACTACGTGCAGTAGGACCCACCAGCAGCACCAGCTCTCAGGGCCTCTGTGGACGCTGGGCACAGAGCCTGGCACTGAGGGGCACTTGCTGTGGCCAGTTCTTATTGCTACTGTCAGAGCCAGTACTGGGGTGAAAGATGCACCTAAATATTAAAGGATAGCACTTCAGTAGCTCATCACTGTGCGATCAGCAGGCTGTGGGGAGTCCTCCCAAGTAGCCATCTCCTCACCCCAGGCACCCACAGCTAGGACCAGCGGCCAGCGAGGCTGCTCCAGGGGGTCAGGAGAGGTCGGAGCTCCCCAGCACTTACTCAGATCCCCGCCTGAACCCCCTAACCAGCCGTTAGCTTACTCGTTTTCCCTTCCCCCGGGGACAGTCTGGTTATCCCGAGGACTGATGGGCTGCCCTCCCTGGGCCTGTTTCCCCAGCTTACAAACAGGGGCGCATCAGCATCTGTGTGGCGGGGACAGAGGGGAGTCCTGTGAGTACGTTCTCGGCCTGACGGCTCGCCAGGGTGGCTGTGGGCGCAGGTCCTCCACCCCCGCAGCCCGGTCCCCGCCCCGGCCAGGCCCCCTGCAGACCCCGGGAGCTGCTGCTTCCGCAAAGGCAGGAAGTGGCAATTTTCCAAATGGTGGCTGTCCAGGGGCCTGGTCATCTCAGGGTACGGCGCCCGCCAGGCGGGCTGGTCTGGCTTCGAGTGACTGCTGGAACCAACCCCAAACCCCAAGGCCACCCCGCAAACCAGGGGCACCGGGGACTCAAACTGCGCCTGGCGCCTGAGCGGAGCGGGAGGCCGTGGCCACGAGGGCCCGTGCTGCCCCCTTGTGGCGAGGCCCTGTAAGTGCAGCCCCGTCAACGTGAGCGCGCAGGGTCGGGACTCAGCCCGAGGAATTCGTTCCTCTTCTTTTTTTTTTTTAAGCGGGATTGAACCCAGGGGCGCTTACCCACTGAGCCACAACCCCAGCCCTTTTTAAAAATATTTACTCTAGAGACGGGGTCTCGCTGAGTTGCTTAGGTCCTCCCTAAATTGCTGAGGCTGGCTTTGAACTCGTGGTCCTCCTGCCAGCCTCTGGGATTACAGTCAGCATCGGCGATGTGTGGACCACAGAGCAGGTTGGGAGATGAGACCAATTTGAGGAGTGTGATGGGAAATAGACACACCCTCGCCCAGAGGGTTTCCGTGACGGATGAATACAGGAAACTTAATGACAGTACACATATTCCCCTCGAAGGGACTGGGAGGAGGTGATAAATGAGCTGGGTTCTGAAGCATGAGTAGGAGTTGGGTGCACAGGAAAGGGGAGGATATGCCAGGCACAGGAAACAGCATGTGCAGAGACCCAGAAATGAGGCAGTGAAGGGTGTGTTTGGATAGCAAGTGGGCCCGGAGGGGAGATAGGCAGTGCCAGGAAGCGATTCTTGAGTAGGGGAACCAGACCACTGTGTCCGGGAAGAGAGCTGAGAGCGTGTAACTCGGAGAAATCCCGGAACACGCTCCAGCTTCTCCCCTAGGTGCCCAAGGTCAGAACCTGCAGGAGCTTCCCAGGATCAGCGGTGGAGGTTCGGGCATAGCACCGCCAGGTGGCGATCTCGACCCTCAGTTCCTCCCAGGCTAGGCCCAGGTTTCCAGGTCCCGCTCCTGCCTCAGCGCCTCTTCTGTCATGAGGCCTTTCGAGTTTCTTGGAGGGCTGCCAGGCAGGGGGTCAGTGTAGGCAACTGAGATTTAGATGGGAATGTAGTTAGGAGTGTGGGATCTTGAGCAGGAGTCTTAGCTCCATACCTATTTATAATGCTGGGGAAGTCATCCTCTGAGCCTCCTTCCTCATCTGCAAAACGGACATCTATATAAAGAGATTAGTATGATGACTAGTATATAATAAGTGTTCAATAAATGCCAGTTAAACCCTCAAGGGCCATACAATGTTCTGGGGAGGGGTTTGGGATCCTCTTCTAGCCGGCAAGGCTGCCCTATCCTCTGCCCGTGAATCCAGGGCTATCAGAGAAGAGACAGTGGCTTGGAGAGCCAGGAAGCCCAGGTCCCATCCTGACTCTTCCCTGGATCTGCTATGTGACCTCAGGCAGGCTCTGGCTATAACATCCTCATCTTTGACATGGAGATAGTGATCCCAGACGCTGTGAAGTCCAGTAACCCAATGGCCATCCAGGAAAGTCTGGCAGATTACCTGGTAGATTGGATTGTGAGGAGTCCTCTGCCCTCGCTGGCTTGATACTTAGGAATTCTGACCCCACTACATGTGGCATCTCCCACACACTCATGCCAAGCCCCATAAAACCGTCAGGGGTTTATGAGCCTCATGCAGCCTCACAGAGCAAAAGTGGCCGTAGCTAGATGCCCTTTATGAGTTTACAAAGGGCTGACCCCCCTCTACCTTCAAGGAGCACATGTGAGCTGGCAGCCAGTGGCCTGGGGGCCAAGGCTGCCATGCAAAGTCCAAGCTGGGTAACTTTTTTTTTTTTTTTTTTGATACTGGGGATTGAACCCAGGGACACTCGGCCACTGAGCCACATCCCCAGCCCTATTTAGTATTTTATTTAGAGACAGGGTCTCACTGAGTTGCTAAGGGCCTCGCTAAGTTGCTGAGGCTGGCTTTGAACTCGCCATCCTCCTGCCTCAGCCTCCCAGGTGCTGGGATTACAGGCGTGTGCCACCGCTCCCGGCTCCAAGCTGGGTAACTTTTATGCCACACTCCTACCCAGCCCCAGGGACTCTTCTGTCTTAAATAGCAGTGTCCCCAAGTGGGGTGCTTCGCTTCCTCTTTGGTCAGTAGTGCACTCCAGTCAGCACAACACAGCTGTGTTTGTCCTGCCCATCCACTCACTGGGCACCAGGTGTGTGCCAGGCCCTGTCCTAGCCTAGGTGCTAGTAGTTCAGCCCCCGACCAAATAGGATGCAGCCTCATGACCTCTAGGCCCTTCGGTGACAATCAATAACTGATCAGTGAATTATAAAAGGTCTTGGATGATGATAGCGGCTCTGGAGGAAAGAAAGGACGGAAGGGGTGGGGTGCCATCTTAGGCAGGGAGGGACGGGCTGCATGCACAGATAGGGAGGAAGGAAGGAAATGTACTTGATTCCTGGGAGCCCAGTTCCTAGGTAAGGAAATGAAGCTCAGAAAGATGCAGTAATTTGCCCAAGGTCACACAGCAAAGAATGGCAGAACTGGTGCCCACTGACCTTCTGTGCCCTGACAGACCTGTCTGCCTTTCAACCCACTTTCACAGAAATCTAAACACCCAGCAAGAGCCTACCTCTGCTAGCTAGCTGTGCCCCACTTCCTCCCAAGGTCAGCTTGGTTCTATTTCCTGTCTGCTGCAGTCCCTTTTCACAGATGGGCAAACTGAGGCCAGACGGACCACGCCTGATGGAAATCCTCCACTGGGCAGTCAGCACCCAGAACTGTGCGCAGTTGGGCCCAGGGCCCTGGCTGGTAGTAGGGCGCCCTGGACTCCTGCCCCCGCCCGTCCAAGCTTGTTTCCCACCTCGGCTGCCACGGTCGTCTTTGCTTCTGTTGCTGCCGCCGGGCCAGAAAAACCCGCTGGGCAGGACCGGTTGCTGCGCAGCCGTGGACCTGACTTGGTCCTTGGGGTTTTTCTGACAGTCGGGGATGTCTGACAGCCCAGCCTTGTCCCTTTGGGTAAGTGGGTGCTGGGGTCACAGGCACAAACATGCCGACGACTGCTCCGGAGGGACACACGCTGCAGCCGTGGCGCAGACACGCCCAGGCTCAGTGGAGACTCAGCCCAGCACTGCCCGCTGCACTCGCCCAGGCCCAGCTCAGGCTCCTGGGGCCCCCTCCCCGCTCCAGCTCTCCAGGGCTCACCACAAGGACCGTCTGCACTCCAGGAAGTCCACTAGGGCCAGGGGCACCTGCACCCAGGTTCACTTCCTCCCGCAGGCTCTGGAGTATCTCTGGGTCTGGGGCGGGTTCCCCAGAGAATAGCTGCTGGTCCAAGAGGTTCTCAGATGCTTCGACGCTTCATCCTGGCCTTGAAGCATGTGTGACTCAGGCCAAGACCAGGCAGAGGAAAGGGATGAGAGGTATGAGGAGCCAGGCCGGGAGACAGGTCAGGCTGCGGGGAGAGACCTCTCAGTTGCTGAGTGTGGGGCTAGAGGGATGGAGGCAGCCCTCCCTGACCTCAGACAGTGACCACACCATCTCCTCCAGAGGCAGTACTGCCAGCATGGCTGCCCATGTGACTGTGGGCCAGCTGCTCTGTCCCCTGGGCCTCCCTCTCCTCAGCTGCAAGTAGCAAGTGTGGACCAGGTGGGGACAAGGACAAGACCTGCCATTTGCTGAGAACCCATCCGGTGCCATGCACAGGCTAGGGTCTGGGGTGTTCTCCAGATTTGAGAATTTCTGAGGTTGGAAAATTTTAGAATTCCTGGGTTTCTTTGTCTCTTTCCTTTATTTCATCTCCTGTTCTCTACTCCCTGACCTTCCTACATGATCAGAATATGCTTTGTTCTGGCTAATTCTACAGGCCACTGCAGATGACCTTCAAACTCCAAAGTGCTCCAAGTTGTGATCATTCGGGTTGAAATCTCATTCAAACCTGCCTCACCCCTTTTATGTCCTTACCCAGAGGAGCAGGGCCTCCCATACCCCGGGTTCCTCCTCGAGGCCAGCATAGTCAGGGCCTTTTACCTCTGAACCAGGCACTCCAGACAGAGCCATTAGTTCCCTATTTTCTGACTAGTCTTACGGTGACACTCCTCCCCATGTACCCCAGCCGAAGTCCAGGAAAACCCCAAGCCCATTTGAGCACCATGTTGAGGAGGTTATTGGGCTCACAGGCTGCCTTTGGGAAGCACATGGCCTCTGGGAGGCCACAGCAGGCCAGACAGGGTGGAGCCGCTGTCCCCTGCCTGCCTTCCTCAGCATCCTGGGCACACGGACGCACACATCCCACACCCGACAACACGAGCAGCTTAGTCACCGGGAACAATGCTCAATGATGGCACCGAAGAGCTTTGCCTCAGGTTTGGACCATTGCTCCACCTGCTCCAGAGCCTCTGCTCACACAGGGAGAACTGGCTCCCTCAGAGGGGAGCTGCCCTGAATGTGGCGCCTGGGCCTGCTTCTGGGGCACCTGCTTCTGGGTCACGATGCCTGGCATCTGGAGCCCCAGTGCAGAACCTTCAGAAGCGGGTTCTAAGAACAATGTTTTCTGCCAGGTGCGGTGACACATGCCTATAATCCCAGCAACTTGGGAGGCTGAAGCTGGAGGATCCAGAGTTTGAGGCTAGCCTAGGCAATTAGTGAGACCTTGTCTTAAAAAATGAAAAAGGCTGGGGATGTAGCTCAGTGTTAAATTGCTCCTGGGCTCGAATCCCATTACCAAAAAAACAAAACCAAAAACAAAAGAAAAAACGAAATGCATTCCTTAGGGATTAAGCTTGGGTGGGGATGCTTCATTCCCAGAGTCCCAGCTAGATGGGACCCCAGGGCCTACTCTGCCTCCCTGCCCTTTCAGAGTCTTATGCAAGTCATTGTGAGCAGTGGGTTACAAAAAGGCTGCAGGAGGGCCTTAGGGATCTGAGGAAACTCCTGACTCACGAGGGGTTCTGAGGTGGCTCTTGGAGGAGAGGCCATTTTACCAAGGTCTTGAAATAAAGATAGGAGTTCAAGAAGAATTCTTCCAGCTAGAGGGAACTGGGTGTGCAAAGGCCTAAAGGTGTGTTAAGAAGCTGAGAGGGTCCTCCCCAGGGTTTGGGCCCTTTAACTCCAGCCAGGTGGTGGGAACCTTTGGTTACCTTAGTGCATCTTTATCTTATTTCTCCCCCCATGGTGCTGGGGTTGAACCCAGGGCCTCGTACATGAGGAGGCAAGTGCTCTACCACTAAGCTATACCCCAGGCCTACATATTTATCTCAAATCTTTACTCTGAAACCTGTTACAAAGCAGCACACTGGCCCCAGGGCTGACAGGTGCAGGGCAGGATTGAGCGAGCACAGGTCTGGGTAGCTGAGGGACATCACACCCAGGTTCAGGAAGACGGTAGGCCTGAAGGAGAGAATCCCAGCTTATAAATGCGATGCATCCAAATCATTTAGCAAAACTGTAATTTAGAACTATAATTTAGGAGCCATTTGTTTTGTTTTAACCATCAAATCTCTGTAGTGGGAGTTGGATCTCATTTTAGCCCAAATGGAAACAAAACAAGCCACAGCCTATGGCTCAGGAGGCAGGGGGTCAATTCCCTCACAATGGCCATCCTGTGCATCCCACGTGGCCTTGTCCTGGCCCCCCCACCCCAGCTCTCAACCCCATCAGCCACTTGCACTGCACACCAGTCCTTGGGCCTTCCTCCTGGAGAAGAGCCAGGCTGCTCTGGGATCTCCCTCCGTCTCCCAGCCAAGCCACGTGGAAGTGGCACCTCGTGGCCCTGGTCCCAGGCTACCCTCCCCTCACCTGTGAGGTGTGTGGCTATGCTCTAAGTTTGGAAGGGGAGGGCACCAAGGTCCAGAGAGGCAGCTCTCAAGCCAGGGAGGGGCAGTTAATGTTTGACCTGGTAGAGGGAACTAGGGAGGGAGGCCCAGCCTCTACGGGCCACAGCCCATGTAGCAACATGGCAGAGCAGAATTGGACTGGGAATTCTTATATCTAGGACATTATTAATATCATAATTGGAATAATGATTGCTATTGTTCTATGATGCTAATCAATCAGGAACATGTTGGAGCAAGTATGAGCTCAGATGTGGCCCCAGCCCTGACTGTCCTTGCTCTTAGCTCTAGGCAGGCTGTGGCTGCACTTGGGGCCTCAGTTTCCCCTTTGTTCAAAGGGCTTGACCTCCTCTTCCTGGGCAGTGAGGCAGGCCCAGCTCTGCCCCTATATCAGGGAAAGAAATCACAGTAGCTGTATCTTCCTACTGTCCTGACCCATGTCAGCACCATCCTCAGTCCCAGCCCCGCATGGCCCATCCCATGGTGTCAGATGTAGGAGGCGTGGGGCAGGTCCCTCTGCCCTGTCACTGCCAGATGGGCTCTGCCCTTCTGACCAGTTTAGAGAACAGGATATCTTCCCAGCTGGGCTGGAAGGGACTTGGTAGTGGGCTGGAACACTGGGAGATAGGAAAGGAACCCATTGGTTGCATCATAAAAGATATAAAGGAGCCAGACGTGGTGACGCATGCCTGTAATCCCAGCACTTGGGAGGCTGAGGCAGGAGGATCGAGAGTTCAAAGCCAGCTTCAGGAACTTAGCGAGGCCCTAAGCAACTCAGTGAGACCCTGTGTCTAAATAAAATACAAAATAGGGCTGGGGATGTGGCTCAGTGGTGGAGTGCCCCTGGGTTCAATTCCCAGTACCAAAAATAAAAAATAAAAAAAAGATATGAAGGAAATAAGGCTGGATATGTAGCTCAAGCTAGATCTTGAGTTTGAGGATGATAAGATTTTATCCTCAGGGAAATGAGGAGCCACAGAGGGTTCTTGGGAGAGGGAGGTGGACAAAATCATCAAAGTATACCTGAGATCCTCTCATATTAGTAGGCTTTGGTCTGACTCAGGATGATCTTAGGATTCACTTCTTAAGGAACTGCAGGGTCTTGGAATGGGCAAGGGAGGGAGGAGACTGTCAAAGCTCCTGTGGGGGATATTGAAGAGACGTGAAAGAGATATTATGTGTTCATGATTCACTCAGAGGTAGCCATTTAATGTTGCCAATAAACCATAGCATTTTCTGTTCACTTATCCTAAGCAAAGCGTTACCATTATGAGGAAACTGAGGTTCAGAGAAGCTAAGGACTTGCCTGAGGACTCAGAGCAAGAAAGTGACTTGATCCAGAGCCCACACCTTTAACCCCACATTCCACTGCCAGGGGGACTCCTCGGCTCTCGCATGGAGCCCACTCAGTGAGCTCTTCTCCATCTGGTCTCCCCGACTCAAGGTTTCTCCTTGAGAAGGGCCTGGTTCTGGGTGGTGCTGAGTGGTGGGTGCGGGGAGTCAGGATCTGAAGCCGCTGTGGCCCTCTCTCCTAGCTATGGGGACCAAGTGCAGCACTTCAAGGTGCTGCGGGAGGCCTCAGGGAAGTACTTCTTATGGGAAGAGAAGTTCAACTCCCTAAACGAGCTGGTTGACTTCTACCGAACTACCACGATTGCCAAGAGGCGGCAGATCTTCCTGCGGGATGAGGAGCCCCTTCTCAAGGTAGGGGGCAGGAGGCGGAGGGAGGGAGTGGGGGGAGCCGCCGCTTCTCCTGCCATCTGCATCAGGGAGGATGTGCCCACTGTGCCCCCACACCGGCCTGGCCTCCTGTCCCACCCCAGCAACTGGTGCAGGAGGAGGAGGCAGCCCAGGTTCCAAAGGGACACTACGTTGTCAGTTGAAGCAAGCAAATATGGGAAGAGGGGAAAGATAAGGACACCAGGTAAACCCCATGGGGCAAACAGCATCTGGCTCGTTGTCAGTGCCTAGAACGGTGTGCAGCTCACAGTTGGTGCTCAATAAATGTTTGTTGAATGAATGAATGTATGGGCACTGGCTGAGCCTACACACCCCGTCAATCCCATTATAAAAATGAGGAAACTGAGGCTGAGAGTGATGTGACTCATTGAAGGCCACATGCGCAGTCCTGGTTTCTGCTCCCCAAGGAGGAGCTGGCCTTGGACAAGGTGTAGGACAGTGTGGGCATTTGTGGGCGAAGACCCGGCTGGGCACAGGGTGTGTGTGGGGCCATTGCACCTTGTCTTCACAACAACAGCAATTTGCCGGCCGGCCTTTCATCAAGGGGCCCCAGGGACCGGCTGTCACTCTCATTAGGATGACGACACCAGCCAACGGGGTTATTAGCCCTGACATGCTGTTTTCCTTGGAAACGGGGATGTTGCAAAGCCTAGAGCAGGAGGTCAAGACATTAGGACATTTGAACGCGGACTCTGCAGAGGATACGGGGAGCACGATCACAGGCAAGGCACGGGGAGCGGGCCGACCCAGCCCTGCAGAGAAGTTCCAGTCCTGCAGTTCCTAGTCCCCTCAAAGACCTTGCCATGTGACCTGAGGCCAATTCAGCCCTCAATTTCCCCTCTGCCCAACAGGATGAACCCTGGGGTTTAATATGTCAAAAGAGCCAAACGGTGCCTCAGGGGATCCCCACCAGTGCATCCTCCGTGGGGATTCTCTGCCCGACACTGAGGACTGACCCAACAATGAGGTCCCAGTCTGGGGACTCCTTTCTAGCTGGGGCTCTTGCCTCCCAGATATCCCTCCTGCTCACTGCTTGGATCAGCTCTGCCCTGGGAGCCAGGATGGAGGTGAGGGACCAACTGAGGCTCCTGAGCACCCCAAACCTTGCTCTGGTTTGGATCCTGAGGTCACCCATGCAGTGGGGTGAGTGCAGAGCTGGCTTAGTCCCCTGGTACCCAGGGCACCTCCCCCTTCCTGGGCAGAGAACCGCTAATTAAAGTTTCTGCTGATTATATCACCCATCCTGGATGAGATTCTTAGGCTAAGATGAGATCCTGGTGGGACAGGCAGGGCCAGGGTGCTGGATGCATAGTCATGGCACCAAAAAGATGTGTTATAGAGAGCTCCTGTCTGGCTGCTGAGCACAGGAGAGGAAATGAGGCCCACAGAGGACAGACCTGCCCCAGGTCATATTTGGGGCATAGGGAGGACTGAACCAGATCTGAGAGCTGGGAACAGCTCAAAGGGGCATCATATTCCTCAGAGTCTGACCGAGGGCTACAGCTGCTTTCAGCTGGATATCACTTCACAGTTTATAAGTTCCTACCTGTGGTTTCATGCCTGGAATAAAAATTTCTTTCTCTTTTCTTTTCTTTTTTTTGGTACTGGGATTTGAACTGGCACTCCACCACTGAGCCAATCCCCAGCTCCTATTTGTATTTTATTAGAGACAGGATCTTGCTGAGTTGCTTAGGGCCTCGCTAAGTTGCTGAGGCTGGCTTTGAACTCATGGTTCTCCTGCCTTGGCCTCCCAAGCCACTGGGATTACAGGTGTGTGCCACCGTGCCTGGCTGGAATAAAAGTTTCATGTCTGTTTTAGAGGGAGGGAAATGAGACCAGAAGAGAGGCAAGGACCTTCTCCACCCTAAGGACTCCCTTAGATGTCCTCCCACACCAGCCCTATGGTCATAAGAAAGTTGGGTTAGTCTATGTTGATGTAGGGTCTGTGAAGTGGGCAGGCCATGCAGGGGTCTGAACCAAGCCGAAGGCCCGTGGGTGCGGTCACCCATCTGGCCTCAGTCAAGATCTGGACAAGATCTGGAGGTAGTCAGCTGGGATGCTGCCCCAACTGCAGAGCCCACTCACTTCTGTGGGACCCTGCTGGGGAGAGCCTCCATCAGGACAGCTGGTCTCAGAGCTTCCAAAAACACCCACTAACCACTTCTTCCCCTCACAGTCACCCCGGGCTTGCTTTGCCCAGGCCCAATTCGACTTCTCAGCCCAGGACCCTTCACAGCTCAGCTTCCGCCGCGGTGACATCATCGAGGTCCTGGAGCGCCCAGACCCCCACTGGTGGAGGGGTCAGTCCTGTGGGCGTGTTGGCTTCTTCCCGCGGAGCTACGTCCAGCCGGTGCATCTGTGACCTCGCAGCCTGCAGGCAAAGCCAGCAGCCCCTTTCCTCAGCAGAGAGAGGAAGTGGACACCCCACTCCAGGTCACGCAGGGCTCAGCAGGAAGCCTTGCACCAAAGCACTGAACTTGGGCTCCTAATTGCCTTGTACCTCTTCATACAAACTGGGACCGGCTCCAGCATCCCAGAACTAACCACTGTGCTTAGAGACCACACAGCTAGATTGCTGTTTGAGTACCTCCTATTGGCTGCCAGTTGTGCATCGTCATGGGGTGGGGTCTTTGGAGGCCCCACCCACATGCTGTCATTGGCTCGATTCCACCCCCCCCCCCTGCAATTGAGCATTCCTAGGTTGCACAGACTGGGGGCTCAACCTAGAGAACCCTGGGCTTGGTGGGTGGGTTCACCTTGGGCAGACCACCTGCTGGGCCTGCCTACCCCTCCCTCAACAGACACTTGGATTTGTAGAGGTGGCTCAGCCCAGAGGCACCTGGAGTTACAAGTAGAGCTTCTCTACAGCCCCATGACTTTGGACTCCTCCTGGGCATCCAGCCTCCACAGTTACTTTGGGGTGCGGCTAAGAGGACCTGAGAACAGGGGAAGCAGCTGGAGGAGGTAAAAGAAAAGAAATGGGTCCTCTTCAGTCCAACTTATGCACACAAACAAGCTCTGAAGAGCCAGCCCTTGGGCCCAGCCACATGGGACAACTGGACTGCACTGGCTTTTACCTGGGCAGATTCTGCCCAGACCAGGGCCCCAGGGACTCCGGGAAGGCAGGGTAACATGCAGGCCAGATGGAATGTTGGGGTTTTTTGATGCCCTACAGGACCAGAGTTGGGCAGGTAGCCTAGGCAGGGACCAACTTGAGTGAAGGTGGGTTGTCCGATGGAATGGGCCGCCAGCAAGGCATCCCAAGCAGAGCTTGTCCAGAGCCTGGGCACCTTTGGGAGCAGGAAAATTGAAGTGGGACTTAGGAAGGCCTTGAATGCCAGGCTGAGAGAGGCACCATGAGCAGGGGAGGAAGAGAGGAGGTTCCTTCTATTCCCTGGAAGCAAGTGGGATGGAGGGAGGAGCCCTGAGGCAGCTGTGGTCTCCTGGGGAGGGATTGCTCCCTGTGTTGTAGGCATGTGGAATTCTCCCTCCCTCCAGGGCTGGTCCAAGACCCTTAAAGCCCCACACCTGGCAAACCCCACTGCTCCTCATCTGTACCGATGTATTCAAAATAAAAACCATGAAACCAATATAAGAATGTTCATCGGAAATCTCATTTTCTTTCCAGTTATGACTATTTTGGTGCTATTTTTGAAATATCATGTTCTTTTATCCCCATTATTCCCCTAATTTTTCAGGGCTCCTACTTTGCTAGCCCAGATAGTCCCTGAGCACTGACACACAGTGTAGCTATGAGGGGAGTTCGTCCTCTTCTAGGGTCAGTGTTCACTTTGAGAGGGGATGGCCCTGAGGACTCTGGGTCCCCACCTTGCAACAGGGTGGCAGGATCAGGCAAAATATGCATAAAAGAAGATGTTGACACACATGAGCAGGATGGCGTTGAAGCCACACACGCGGGCCCAAAAGTTTCGTTTCTGGTGTGGTTGGCTGTCACCTGGAGGGGTTTGAGGAGGGACAGGTAAGGAACACAAGGCTTCATCAGACACAATGCCTCTAGCTTTGGTGCTGAGAGTCACCCATTTACCTGCTTTGCCTACCAGGGACAGGTCCCGAGCCAGGGTCCACCAGGTAAGATTCTCAATCTGCAAGGAATGAGTGGGGATGGAGGTGTGGCAGGCAGGCGTAAGCCCAGAGCTGGCCAGGGTCAGTGATAGATGAAAGTGGAGTTCAAAAAGGCACAGAGGAGCGGAGTGCAGTGGCTCAGGAGACTGAGGCAGGAGAATTGCAAGTTCAAAGCCAACCTCAGCAACTTAGTGAGGCCCTGTCTCAAAATAAAAAATAAAAAGGACTGGGGTGTGGCCCATTAAACTACTGAGTTAAATGCCCCTCCAAGTATCCGCCCCCCACACTTCCAAAAAAAGGCACAGAGATCAGGGCCAATCAGGGATAGGGCTCAAAGGCTAGAAAACTCTAGAGAGGATCAGGGATCAGAGTGGGACTTGAGTCAGAAATTGTTAGGGGTCAGGTCAGGGATTATCTGTGGGGCTCAGGGTCAGGGCAGGCTCACCTGAACAGTCTGCGGGGCTGAGGTCAGCAGGCTTCCAGCTGCCACCACAGCAGTGGTGAGCACAAATAGGGCAATGGCAAAGTGCAGGTAGTGGATGCTGCTGAGGATGGCAGGCCGTGTGTCAGGGTCACCACAGGGTGGGACAGGGTGCAGGAATTCCAGGACCAGTCTCAAGGCACCCAGCACCAGCCCTGCCATCAGGCCCCAGAAGGCCCCCTGTGGAGGAGGGAGGCAGGGCTTGTGGGGCTGTGAGAGGAAGACCAAACCCCCACCTCCTGCCTTAGGCAGCTGGCAAAGATCTGAAGGGACTGCAGCAGTCTGCAGCGGGGCAGGAGGCCTCCTGGCTGAGCCTGCCTGCCCACCGCATCCTGTTCCTCTCACCCACCTGTTCATTGGCTCGTGGCCAGAAGATACCCAGGATGAAGACTGCAGTCACTGGGGGGGCCAGGGAGCTGGTCACAGACTGCATGTAGATGAAGAGCTGCCCGCTGTTAGAACCCTGAAGGATGGGAATCCAGGCCACACTCACACCGATGAGCACCACGATGACCAGCCTGCAGGCAGCAAAGGTGGCCCTGGATACCCTTCCTCAGCCCCTCCACATGCCCCTGGTCATTAATACTCTCCCACCTGTGCCCTGAGGCCTGGCTCCTGGCCTCTGGCCTATTTCACCAGGAAGCTGAGTTTGTCCTGTCCCTGTTCCAAACCCTTTCAGGGCTTCCTGCTACCTGCAGGTCCAGTCCCTGGGTCTTAGTGCTGCCTCCTCCTTCCCTGGGGGGTCTCTGCTGAGTCAGTCCTTTGTGACCCTGGGGGCTCACTTGCCTCCTTCAAGGCACCTATCCCGCCTCCATGTGCACATTAGCTTGGGTGATTCCTTGGGTCTTGCCTGTCTCCCCCTCCCATCTGGAAGCTCCAGGAACACAGGAACCTCTTCCCTTTTGTTCGTGACTAAATATTTGGGGACTGCATGAGTGACTGCACCATTGGGCCAGACTGACCTCACAGTGGTTCTTGAACACAGCATGATTTCTCAAGCTGCCTGGCCTTTGTAGAAATCCAGCCCTCTAGCATATCCTTCTCCCCCTGCAGCTCTTTGTAGTTGACCCCCATCCATCCTAGGAACGTGAGGGCTGAAGCCAGGTGACCTGAGCTGCGGCTGAGCCTGGACCCCTCAGATTTGAAGCTTAAGTCCTTTTGACTGACCCGTGGGAGCCCTCTCCCCTTGCTGCTGCCATCCAGTCTCCCTGTTTGTCCAAGTGCCCCTCCACTGCCAGGCTTCACTCTTTCCCTTGGTCAAAGTGCTCATGAGCACGGGCCCTCACTAGGAGCCCTGACTCAGCAGGGAACTGGCCCGGGCTTTGACCCAGCACTCAGTCCAGCAGAGAAAACAGATCAAAGATGCAGGGCTGCCTGAGGGAGCCCAGCGGAAGCAGTAATATAGGAAGGCTCCCAGAATGGGGGCGCCCAGAGCCTTGAAGGAGTGTGGGATCCACGAAGGGGACAAGGGGTGTGAGGTGTCCCACCTGCTCCTTCCTGGCTGAGCACCCTCAACCCAGTATCCTGAGTCAGTCAGCACCGAGGTGGAAGGTGGTGACCTGTTGGATTCCCTGCCAGGACAGCAGGGTGGCGGGGGCTGTGTGTGCAGTTGGGATGCTGCATTCCCTGTGGCTGCTGTCCTGCCTGCCTGCCTTCCTTTTTTTCCTTCTAGGCCCGAGGGAGAGGCGGAGGAAGGAGGTGCCATCTTGATTAAGGCTAATTAGCCCTTACCCTCCTGGTGGCGGGTGCTATCCTCTTCAAAGGCCCAGGTAGGCATCCATTAGCATGGCTGCCCCACCCTCCAACTCCAGACTCAGCATCTCCAAGGGGCCTGGGCCTCTGCAGCCAGCCAGGCCTGGACTGGGCCCTCCCCTTTCTCTTGCCCTCCAGAGTTCCCCTTCCGATTCAGCCACCACCAGCAGTCAGAGGGACTCCAAAACCTAGAGGCTGGAATGCCCCTCTTCCACTTTTCCTCTGCCTCCACACAGGCTTTGTGGGACTCTCCCTACCCACCCCATTGTCAGGATGAATGAGTGCCTCCATCACACCCCCTGGGGTGTGACAGGGTCACAGGGAAGGTCTCAAGGGGGGATGGGAGCTCTGAGTCCTCCACAGTGCCCAGCTGGATACAGGGTCCCAGGAAGGGGACAGAAGGGGAGCACAGGGGAGGGAAGTGAAAGAACGAAGCTTCTGAGGTGTGGGGGCCTGGGGCAAGCAGGGGCAGGAAGAGATGGGAAGAAAGGTCAAGGGCATGGTTGCAGGGAGTGAGCTGACACAAGCAGGACAAGCAGGGACCAGGTTGGGGCTCTGGCTTTAGGCCCAGCAGCGACAGGGTCATCTTGGGCCACATAGCAGCTGAGGAACCAGAGGGGGAACAGGGGAGCCAGAGGGGCAGACAAGGGGGTGGTGCCCAGGATGGAGGGTCACTGAAGCACCCTGCATGGGGGAGAGGAGAGGCTGCTTGTCTGCAGTAGAGCTCGCTCACACTCGCCTGCTGTCTGGCATGTCCCAACAGGGCCCTTCTGACAGAAGCCCGTCTGTTTTGCATCAGTGGGACAACGGCCTGAAGCTCTGGGGAAGACCCCTCTCCAAAGATAGGTACCCTGGGCTCCTGGCTGGAGGCTGCACTGTTGGTAAGGCTAATGCCAGAAGGATGCACCCCTCTGCTAGCAGGTCTGGCTTGCAGGCTTGGAGGGACAGGAACAGTGCGGGCAGAGAGGTGGAGAGGGTCCAGAGAGGCAGATGTGTACACTCAAAGACACCTTGCCCAAGACCAAGTATATCCCTACAGGATTTCCAGGTACCCAGCCAGGCACGGGGACAAGGAGATGGGCCAGACACTGTGCTTGTCCTCACAGAATCCCCAGCCCCATGGGGAGGAGGTCTGGGAAGGCCATTCGGCCCTATAAAGACCACATTTGCTGTGGCAAGAATCTAGTAATGGATTCCAGAATGGAATAGGTTTGGGAATGGAAGGGAGAGGAGCTCATTCCTTGGTTGGGGATCTCAGGGAGGGCTATGTGGAGGAGGGGGTAGTTGGGCTAAATCTAGAGAGATTGAGTTAAGTCATTGAGCTGAAGAAGGAGAGGGCAAGCAGGGCTAGGAGGAAATGGTCAGAGCTCAGTGGGGCCGGGGCATGGAGGCCAGAGGGACCCCTGTGGCTTGAGTGTGGGCAGTCCTGAGTACTGGCTCAGGAGTCCTCTCTGGGTCAGCTGGAAACCATAAGGAGGGCCAGGGGCTCATATTTTCAGGAGACAGACCTCTATTAGGGTTGGGGAGGTCGTTTACCCCAGCAGATGGGGTGAGAGATGCATTCCTGATGAGAGTTGTGACAATGATGGGCTGGACAGGAGAGCAATGTGGGTGGTGGAATAGACAAGAGACTCCTCCTGTCTTCTCTCCTCCTTCCCAGCATTCTCTTTCCTCCAATCAGCAAACTCCTACACATCCCTCAAAGCCCTCCTCTAGTGGGACCTCATAAGCTGGTCATGTGGCTGCAAAAGCTGTCTCCTGGTTCCCTGGCACCCACCAATCGTACCGTCCCACCAGCAGCAGTTCCCGTTCGCTAGCACAGGGCCGCAGTCGCTTCCAGATGTCCATTGTGAAGAGTGTGCTGCTGCTGTTAAAGATGGAGGTCAGTGATGACATGAGTGCAGCCATCATCACCGCGATCATCAGCCCTCGCAGACCTAGACATGGGGATGGAGACTTACTGTGACACTGCCTGGCCCTTGCCCTGGTCCTGAGGGGCCCTCCTGCCTGTGCCTTTGGTTTTGCATCTGATTTGCTGTGTAACTCCTAGGCATCCCATGACCCTCTCTCTCCATTTGTCAGGCTGACTGGGATGGGGCTCAAAGGAAAGTGAGTTAAACGATAATGCCCACTTGATGTTGTGTGGTCCACACCATAAGACCCCCAGGAAGCTGGGGAGACCAACAATGAGCTATAGGGACTTCTGCATTCACTGCCCCAGCTTGCGGCTTGCTGGCAACACAGGTCCTGACTCAGTACTTATCCTGTTGTTGTTGTGACCAGCCTCTCATTTCTGCAGAGTCTGACAGCTGACGAGGCACTTTCACACCCATGACTTCACCAGAGGGCAGGATCATTAGCCCTTTTGACAGATGAGGAAATGGAAGGTCAGAAAAGGGAATAGAGCTGCCCAGGGATTCACAGCGGGCTAGAGGCAGAACCTGGGGATGGGGTGGGGGTGGTGAGGAAGGCTTGGGGTGGGATCCTCTGTTGGGAGGTCACACCCTGGGCAGGGCACATGCCTCATTCCCATGCACGGTGGCCCAGTCTCTGGAATTTCCCACCACATCCTGTGAGTGTGGCAGGCCCCAGCAGGCGTGGTGAATCCCCTCTCTCACTGGCTCTGTGGGAAAGAGATGAAGATTCCCAGGAGAGAAAGACATGCTATTGCCGCCAAGGGGTGAAGTTCCCTAGTAAAGCCAGGAGGCATTCTGGCAAAGGCTTCTGGGAGTAATGTGCTCAAGAGAGCCCGAGGGTGGGGGAAGCTTCACGGAGGTGGAGGGATGCTTGACTATGCACTCGGAGCTGTGTGGCTTCAGGCTGCTCTCCAATCCCCAACCCACCTCAGGGCTTTTCTCCAGGTTCGTCTCCAAGGATTCCTTGGTTTTTCTTCAAGTGTTTAGGCATCTCCTCTGCCGCTGGCAGACTCCCTGCCCCTCTGTCTACCCCTTGCCCAAAGATGGGCCTGACAGGGGACTCCTCCCCTGAAGGCTCAGCCTTGCAGGTGCGATATATTTAGCCTGGCTGGATTGTCTGGTCTTGACTATGCATCTGACTTGCCATGTGATTCCAGGCATCCCATAAGCCTCTCTGTTCACTTGTCAGGCTGACTGGCGTGGAGCTCATAAGGAAGTTAGTTAAATTATGGTTTTTCCTAAACATTTCTCAACCCTCCTCATCTTGCTCAGGGAGATAGATTAACTTGGGACTTATTCTATCCACTTCTCAGACAGGGAGCTCAAGGACTAGAGAGGGGTGGTAACCCAACAAATGTTGGGTGTCCCACTGGGGACTTAGTGGGTTCTCCTGCCCAGAATGGATGGGGCAGGCAGAGCCCAGAGGTGGAAACCCACAGGCCAGGTCTTGTACTGGGCAGCTTCCCTGTGTTGTTATGTTTTTTTTTTCTTTCTAGAGAGTTTTTATTTGCATCTGTTGGGACCATGGAGGGAGAAGGATAGGTATAGGGTCCTATGGTATTTTTGTGATTTGCATCAAGGAGAGGAAAATCTGTGGCCAAAATGAGGGGAGCTGATATCCTGCAAGGCAATGTCTCGACACATCTGGCCTTCAGACTGGAAGACTTTCTTGGAGAGGATCCAAGCATCTGCCCACCGAGGAACCAATTCAAAATAATAACTTACTCCAAAGAGCATTGGGCTTTCAGGAGGGATGGGGTCTTCCCACTCATCTCGGATGTGTTACAGTGTCAGAGAGTAGGTTCAAATGCAAAACACTGCAGAGTTAGTCCCATGGGGAACCCTGGAGAGCATTGTTGATTTCAGAGAGTGTGAATCCCTAGGTCACTAGGTCCGCTCAGCCAAATGGAGGGAACCTGTGTGTGTGGGACTTTCAGAAAAAATGTGATAAAATCTCATGGAGCAGCTCTTCTGTCTTCCAACCCATTTGCAATGCAAGGAATCTGTGTTACACCTGAAGCTCAGTTCTTTCTTCTCAGGTCTTCTTGAAATGAATCATTAATGCTTCTTTTGAAGTGAAGCAGATGCCTGGACTCCCAGGTGCACAGAGGCGTTTCAAAGCACCATCAAGCACAATATGCAGACATCCAAGTAGCAAGGGACACCCAGCATCCATTCGTAGAGGTGGCAAACAGCTGCACTGGAGCGAGTATCTTCTCCAAATTCAAAAATTAATGAACAATTAGTCTCCATGCATGAATTCATCCTCAAAGCCTTGATAGTCAACAGGTGCTTCACAAAATAGCTGCTCGGGCGGTTGGTACCCATCTAGCCCTGGTCCGTCAGAATCTGTATATTTAGATGTAGCTTTCCACAGGACATCACTGTCTTCTTGGCACACTTATGAGGTCTTCTTTGGGCAATGTTTCCAGATGCAAGATGTCACCAACTTGCTCTCACTCACATTTCTGGAGGGTCTTTCTCTTCGAGGCCTCCCTCTCCCATGGCGGAGTTTTCTAATACATTGCACCCTCCACTTCTGGGGGAGCCTGCAGGTCGGGCATCCTCTTCACCTCAGAAGTCCAGTCCCAGGCAAGAATGCTGCAGCCACGCCATCCTGGACAGGACCCTTCCATGCCACCCGCTGGGATGTGCGATCTGGGGCCTCAGCCCCACCACTAGGTCGAGACCTCGGGCATGTCTGCCTGGGAACCAGGCCCCACTCCTGTGTTGTTATGTTTAATCCCAGCAACAACACTGAGGGGTGGGTAGATGTCATTATCTCCAATTTACAAACGAGGACACCAAGGCTCCAGGGAAGTGGCATGCTCCAAGTTTCAGCCAGCAAGTGGCAGGGCCACTCTCTGTTCCCAGGTCTGTGCATTGCTGTCCCCTGGGCCTGGACTCTTCGGGAGGGAGAAAGAAGGAGGGAGGGAGGAAGAAGGAGGGAGGGAGCCGGGATGGGTCCTCACTGAAAGACCAGGAAGCCTCTAGAGGTTGGAGCCAAGGACCTGAGCACCCACAGAGGAGAGGCGCGGGCTGCAAGTGCTCAGAAAGCTGGCTCTTCCTTTTGCTTAGGCTGGAAGCTCACACAGCCATTGCCAAGTTGCTTTTGCTTGCACACCTCGACGGCAAGGAACTCAGCACTCCACATCAGATTAGCAGGGCTGTTCCCACCCTGAGAAATCTGGAAACAGCCAGACCTGCTGATGTTTCTATCCATTGGCCTGCAGTGTCTTGGGGGAGGCAGAGGAGGGGGCTCATGCTTGTGGATACAGAGGGATTGGGGGCCTGAATTTCTAATCCTGGCCAAACCAGCGGTAGACTTGTTGGTTTGTATCTCAGTCACTGTGACCTCCAAGAAGTCACTTTCCACTCTCTGTGCTTCAGTTTCCCCATGTGTAAAATGGAGCCAGTGACTAGTGTTACATGAGAAGGTGTTGGTAAAGGAGCTTGGCATCAGAACACAAGAGAGATGGTACAGCATGGGTCAGAGGACAAGCTCTAGGGCAGATGAATCAGGTTCAAATTCCAGACCGATGGACTACTTGCCATGTGACCTTGGCCAGATCACTGCACCTCAGGGGTCTCAATTTATCCTTATTTATTCAGTGGTACTGAGGATTGAACCCAGGGGTGTTCTACTAACTGAGCTGTACCCCAACCCTTTTTATTTTAAGACAGAGTCTCCCTGAGTTGCTTAGGGCCTTGCTAAATTGCTGAGGCTGGTCTTGAATTTTTTTTTTTTCTTTTTTTTTTGGAACCGGGGACTGAACTCAGGGGCACTCGGCCACTGAGCCACATCCCCAACTCTATTTTGTATTTTTATTTAGAGACAGGGTCTCACTGAGTTGCTTAGGGCCTCGCTAAGTTGCTGAGGCTGGCTTTGAACTCGTGATCCTCCTGCCTCAGCCTCCCGAGTCGCTGGGCTTACAGGCGTGCGCCACCACACCCGGCCTGGTCTTGAAATTTTGATCCTTCTTCTTCAGCCTCCGGAACCATTAGGATTACAGGCTTGTGCCACTTTGTCTGGTAAGAATTTCTCCATCTTTAAAATGGGGCTGATACTAACAGTATTGAGGGGTCTTGAGAGGAAGTGAGTTTGCCCCATGGGAAGCGTGGACAGGCCTGATACTCAGGTACCCATGTTTTGGTTCATGGTTACTTCTCTCTTCCTATAGGAGAGCATCCCAGCTGGATGTGACACAAAGTCACACTGACTCCAGAGTGACCTCCATAGCCCCCCAGCACCCTTCACCCTCATTGGGCCTGAGGTTCCATCCCCACTCCAGCTCTGCTCAGACCCCACCCAGACCCCACCCAGGCAGCCTCACCTATGGGCATCAGCTCCATGACCAGCTTGGGGTAGGCGATGTTGGAACAGCCGATCTCAGCCCCACAGGCCCGCAGGCACTCCGAAGGTACCACACAGCCAACGTCATCTGCGGGACACAAATGCCTGGTGCCCATGTCTGCTGTACTCCGTCCCTTCTCTCAGACATGGGCACCTGGGGTGGGAGAGACCAGGCCAGGGTCACAGCCTGGCTCAGACCTGCTCTGTCACCGCCCCTGACTACTTATTGCCTGATGAACCCTGGGGAGGGGATGGTGTTGGAAACCCTTCTGGCTCCTGACACCCCCGCCCCCTCAGTTCATTTTCCATCTGAGTCTGTCCTCCATCACAAGCCCTTCTTCCAGTTATCCCCTACTCCCCACCCCCAGGCCAGGGTGCTTGCCTGTGCTGTGCCCAGGCAGTCTGAGCCCCCAGCCTCCAGATCCTGATGGGCTGCGGTCTCCTCTGCTACTCCTCCTGCCCCCAGCCTTCTCCACAAAGGGTGACATGGTGGTCTGTGGTAGGGGAGTTGCCTGTGGGAGGGTCCTGCCCAGGTCTTCACCTGTCCCTGGTTTTTCCAGGGGTGGAGGAATTGGGGATTGAACCCAGGGACACTTAACCACTGAGCCACATCCCCAGCCCTTTTTTTTTTTTTTAATAATTTTTTTATTTTGAGACAGGACCTTACCAAATTGCTTAGGGCCTTGCTAAGTTGCTGAGGCTGGCGTTGAACCTGTGATCCTCCGGCCTCAGCCTCCTGAACTGCTGGGAGGCATGCACCATGGCACCCAGCTGCCCCTGGCTTTTGTGTTCACTTAGCAATACACCATGACTTGGGCTGCTTGCTCGGGTGTGTGAGTCACTTCTCTGCAGCTAGCCCAGCACGAGCAGGACCATGGTGAAAGTTCAGGGGCCCGCATGGCCTACCTGCTTGAGCTTCCCTGTTGTAAGGCATAGGGCCAAAGCCTGTCCATGCCCTTGACCCCCACTGCGGGGGGCTGTAGGCCAGGCCATTTCCTGCTGCTTTGCCGATGCTAACATGATCAGCTCTGGAGCCCAGAACTCTCCAGCTGCTCAGCTTTCCACAGTCTGAGGACCCTCTGACATCAGAACCGTCTGACCCGCTGGTCACATCCATTTTCTCTCCCTTTCTCCCAGGTTCAGGACCCACAGGCCTCCTCTTCTGCCCCTACTCCCCAGCCTCACTCCCACCTGAGGCCTCTGCAGGTTTTTCCAAAAGCCTCATCCCAGCACAGATACCTTCACTCACTCTGGACTGTCCTCAGAAGTCCCCTCCTCCAAAAAATCGAAGGGAGCTCAGTAGTGTAGAGGAAAAGGACCAGTGGGAGGGAGGAAGGAAGGGAGAGGAGGAATCCTGGGGGATGTTATGACCGAGTTATATTGTTACATTGTGTACATACAGATGAGCAACAACCAAGTCTGCCGTTATGGACAACTGCAATGCATTATTAAAAAATACGGGGAAAAACCAAAGTTTAGAAAATCCCCTGCTCCATCTAAATAAACCCATCCTGCTCTCCTTTTGGTCCCTCATCTCTTGTCATTCCTGGGATATCTTGGGTACATTTATTGGGCTCATGTCTCTTTCCTTTGGTGGATGAGCCTGGTGAGGTAGGGACAGTGCACATTGGCCAGCCATTGAATAGCTGGGTGAATTCATGAGGCTTGCCTGAGCCTCGGACAGGACCTTAAATCCAGATATTCCTAGCGAGGTGTTGAGCAGAGTTCCTGGCCCTGCGCTCAGACTCTTGAGGCAGGAGGCTCCCCCTTGCTGTAGGGCTGTGGCCCTCAGTGTGTCTCTTGTGGGATTCTGCTTCTCTGGGCAGTCATGGGCCCCTGTGCTCTGCAGAAGAGGGAGAGTCCCCCTCAGGTTCACTTTTTCCCCTTGTGAGACACGTTGTAAAAACCTTTGGTGGCTGCCCTAGGGATTCACAGCAGAGCAACCTGGGAGAAGGGGATTGAGGGGGAGGTTGAGCAACAAGCCATCCAGCCCTACTCAGAGTGGATGAAGGGAGGGCTGCTTAGAAGTGGTGGCTTGATTTGGGCTTGGAGTCTCCATGTTTCTGTGACTCAATGCTCCCAATGCAGGCTGTCCATCTCCCACTGTCCCTGCTGAGAGCTCCTTCCCTAGGTGCCCAGCAGCCCTCACCCCTGGGGTCTTAGATGCCTTCCTCTAGGTCAGCAGGGCGACAGCAGTGTCCTCTCCTGACTCTAGAACCTGCACCCTTGTCTCCAGCCCAGCGTCTCTTGATTTAGGGCTTCCTGAATGAACATCTTGTTCCTGGCATCCCCTGGTTGCCTCCCGCTCAGAGTGTCCTCCCTCTTCCTTGTCCCATCCTGACCTGCCTCCCTGTCCTCTTTCTCCAACCAGTCCCACACCCCTCGGTTTACCCTCCCATGCCTCTGGGGCCAACCCTGCCCGCTTCCCTCTGCAACTGCCCCAGCTCCATCTTCTCCTGCAACTCTTTGTGTCCAGGTTCCTCGCCGGTTTCCTTCCAAAATCACAACTCTCACCACAGCTTTCTTCTCAGGAACCTCCTTCCCACCCCACCCCTTGGAGCCCAGGACATTCTGGAAAAGAAAAAAAAAAAAGTCCTTTCTGTGGGATTCAAGGCCCTTGAAAACTGGTCCCAGCACCCCTGTCCCAGCACCCCAGCACCTGTGCACCTGCCACCCTGACCTGCCTGTATTTTCTCAATCACGCCCAGCACTCGGACGCCTCCAGGCTTCTGCAGACCGTCCCTCCTCCCAGTGCGCCACTCTTTTTAATACCTACCACCACCCTTGTTTTCCTCTTTCTTCAAGGTCCATTGCAAAGGCCTTGTCCTCTGAGGACTTCCCTGGCAATCCCCCAGCACCCCCCGGACCAGGGAAGGTTCTTCCCTAGGGCTTCTAAGACCAAGGTCTGAATCACTGTTGTTTGTTTACATATTCTACTCCCCCACGGCACCCAGAGCTCCTCCACGACATGCACTAGGTTTGAATCATCTCCCAGTTCCAGTATCACCCAGCCCAGGGCTGGGCCCAGAGGAGACAGTCTATGAACAATTGTTGAATGAATGAATGAGTAAGTGAGTGAATGGTGGGGGGAAGGAGGAAAGGCACAGAAGAAAGGGAGAAAGGATCCTAGAAAGAGTCATGAAGGAGTTCAAGCACTGCTTGATCCGGCTGCCTATTCTACCATCTTTACCCTCACAAATGTTGTAGGAGCAGAAAGGACAGAATTGCCTGAGATGCAGTCAGACGCAAGACCCATGACAGGCTGCTGAGGTTACTGACGTCCAGGATCCAGACAGCAGATGCGAACCCCTCCTGATAGACTCTGGGCCTGGACTGGCTGGCTTGGGCACTGGGAGCACCCGGCCCTCCTGGGAGGGACTGGTGAAGCATCATAGCCACATAATGGCTCAGAAAGCCAGAGTCAGGAGATTCTTCCCAAGTTGATTCAGCCCATTCCAGGCTCCCGGCATGGGCACCGCCTATGGGCATTACAGGTTGGACCAAGTGTTTGTGCTGAACAGAAGAAAGAGCACCTCTGCTCTATGACGGCAGCAGCACCTTGTCGCCATTTAAACATGGTCCCCTGACGGTCCAGTCTGGGGAGAGCAGCCTGGGGCTGGGCCTGGAGGGTTTCTGAACTTGCCAGCAGGCTGTTTGCTGCGTGCCCGGGAGCTCCCACCAGGTCTCTTGCATCAGCACCCCGTCTGCTAGGACTCACATCAGAGCCCGGGAATTTCTCCTCTCCTTGTCCCCCACATCCTTCTTCCCCACGGCCAATGCTGAGTCGAGCTCAGTTACTGAGGAAACTGTGCCACCTTCTCGTTGCCCCTTCCAATGCACCCCTCTTTGAAATCCACCAATCTCCCTGAGCCCCTCTCTGCTCACAACCATCTGTGGCTCCCTGGACCCCGCCGGGGAATCTCCAGGCTCTGAGTGTGTCAGTCAAGGCCCCCTGCCCTCTCCATTACCCTTGCCCCCCACATTTCACCCTAACTTCTGGTGAGCACGTCAGGCTGTCTTGGACACCTCTGGGTCACTGTGTTTTGTGGTTAACTTTCCCTGGAACACCTTTTTTTCCTTCATAAGCCCAATACTAATTTCTGTCAACCCACAGATGTCTGAGCTCCCCAGATTTTGGGGCAACATCCTCCATAACACCAATAACTTTATAATGTCTGTGTGTCCTGCCTCCCTATCACATCATGATTATGGATGTCTTGGAAGAAGCTGGGTCCAAGGAATGCCCAGCACAAGGCAAAAAGTGGCAACCTGTGCCAGTGTTTGTTGACTGACTACATGATTCTCTCCCAAGGAAGCCACTGAACACACCACCTTGAGGGATAATCAAGGCGTTCCTCATGCCTGGTCCAGGCCTGGGAGCCAGCCAGACACTGCTGGGCAGTAGGGAGCAGGAGATGGGCACACAGACCTCAACTCAAGATCATCTCTTCCAACCCCTTGTCATGTGATCCTGAGTGACTATTTAAGGTCTCTGAGACTGATTTCTCCTCTATGAAAACTCTTTTGGGGCTACCTATAGTCCCCAAATATAACCTGAATTAAATACAGAATATTAACAATGATCAAATTTTTGGGAAAAAATGGGAGGAAATCTTCAGGACTTAGGCTGAATTCTTGAATACGACACCAAAGCATGATCCATAAAAGGAAAAACGGCCAAATGGAACCTCATTAAAATTCGAAACTTCTCCTCTCTGCAAGACACCCTTGAAGAGGATACAAGACAAGTTACAGATAGGGAGACAACACTTGTAAATCAGGTACATGACAAAGACCCTGCATCTACAATATATAAAGAGCCCTCAAAACTCAACAGTAGGCTATAGTCATAAAACCAGCATGGTATTGGCACCAAAACAGGCAAATAAACCAATGGTACAGAATAGAAGACACAGAGACAAACCCACATAAATACAGGTATCTTGCACTAGACAAAGGTGCCAAAAATATTCACTGGAGAAATGATAGCTTATTCAACAAATAGTACTGGGAAAAATGGAAAGCCACATTTAACAAAATGAAATTAAACCCTTATCTCTCAACCTGCACAAAACTCAGCTCACTGTGGATCAGACTTAAGCACTAGAACAGAGACCCTGTGCCTACTAGAATAAAAAGCAGGCCCAAATCTTAACCATGTTGTCCTAGGACCTGACGTCCTTAACAAGATCCCTAAAGCACAAAAAGTTAAATCAAGAATCAATAAATGGGATGGACTCAAACTAAAAAGCTTCTTTTCAGCAAAAGAAAAAATAATGTGAAGAGAGAGCCTACAGATTGGGAGAATATCTTTCCCACCTGCACCTCAGATAAAATATTAATCTCTAGGATATATAAAGAATTCATAAAACTTAACACCAGAAAAATAAGTAACCCAATCAATAATGGGCTAAGGAACTAAACAGACACTTCACAGAATGTGATTGCTTTTTTTTTTTTTTTGGCGGTGCTGGGGATTGAACCCAGGGCCTTGTGCTTGCAAGGGACACTTCACAGAAGAAGATTATAATCAGTCGATCAACAAATATATGAAAAAATGTTCAACATCTCTAGCAATTAGAGAAATGCAAATCAAAACTAAGATTTCATCTCTCTCCAATCAGAATGGCAATTATCAAGAATATGAGCAACAAAAATGCTGGTGAGGATGTGGGGAAAAAGGTACACTCATACATTGCTGGTAGGAATGCAAATTGGTGCAACCATTATGGAAAGCAGTATGGAGATTCCTCAGAAAACTTTGAATGGAACCACTGCCATTTGACCCCAGTTATCCCACCACTTGGTTTATACCCAAAGGACTTAAAATCAACACACCACAGTGACACAGCCACATCAATGTTTACAGCAGCTCAATTCACAATAGCTAAACTACGGAACCAACCTAGATGCCCTTCATAGATGAATGGATAAAGAAAATGAAAATGTGATATATATACCTATGGAATATTACTCAGCTTTAAAGAAGAATGAAATTCTAGCATTAGTTGGTAAATGGATGGAGTTAGAGAATATCATGCTCAGTGAAATAAGCCAAACCCAAAACCCAAAGCCAAATGTTTTCCCTGATATGTGGAAGCTAATTCACAATAAGGAGCTGCGGGGGGGGGGGGGGGGAGGGGGAAGAAAAGAGTTATTTTATATTATGTAGAGGGAAGTGAAGGGAGGGGAAGAGGTTAGGGGGAAGGAATGATAGTAGAGTGAAATGGACATTATTACCTCATGTACATGTATGACTACATGACCTATACGATCCTGCAATACGTATAATCAGAAGAATGGGAGATTACACTCTACTTATGTATGATCAATCAAATTGTAAAAATGTATTCTACTGTCATGCACAACTACTTAGAACAAATACAATAAAAAAATAAAAGTTAGATGATTAAACTGTAAAAATAAAACAAAACAAAACAAAACTCAACAGTGGATTGGGTGCTCCCAGCAACTTGGGAGGCTGAGGCAGAGGATCTGGAGTTCAAAGCCAGCCTCGGCAACTTAGTGAGGCCCTACACAACTCAGCAAGACCCTGTCTCTATCTAAGTGAAATTAAAAAAAAAAAAAAAGAAAAAGGACTGGGATGTGGCTCAGTGGCTAAGTACCCCTGGGTTCAATCCCTGGTACCAAAAAAACAAAAACCTCAGCAGTACAAGAAATGCTCCATTAGAAGATTAGCCAAAGATGCAAGGAGACGTTTCGTCAGAGAGCATACGGATGGCAAATAAGCACCAGAAGTTCAATGACAACAGCCTTCAGGAAAGTGCAAACCCAAACTCCCTTAAGAGGTCCAGGAGCCAGGTATGGTGGTCCAAGCCTGTAACCTCGGAGACTCGGGAACCTGAGGATCCCTCCCTGCAGGAGGAGCCTGAGGGAGGATTGCATACTCAAGGTCAGCCTTGGCAACCTAGTGAGATCCCGTCTCAGATTAAACTAAAAAAGGGCTGGGGATGGAGCTCAGTGATAGAACACCGTGGGGTTCAATATCCAGTACTGAGGAAGAAGTGATGAGAGCGTGCTCTGCAAGGATAAGGAGAAACTGGATCATCGCGCATTGTTGGTGGGCAGGTTAAGGCGGTGCAGCCACTCGGAAACACAGTCGAGCAATGTGTTTATAAACTACCAGGAATTGTACCCTGGGTCATTTATCCTCAAGAAATAAAACCTTATGTTACATACAGCAGCTTATTTATATCGATTGAATGAAATGTTTAAAAGGACAATAATGGGCTATGGATCCTCAGTTTATTCTTTTCTTTGGGTAATGGGAGTTGAATTCAGGGGTGGTTTACCACTGAGCTATGTCCCCAGCCCTTTTTTATTTTTTGAGACTGGGTCTTACTACATTACTGAGGCTGGCCTCCAACTTATGATTCTCCTGCCTTAGCCTCTGGAATTACAGGCATGTGCCATCACAATCGGCTATCAGTTTCTTTTTAAGTGATGGAAAAGTTGTTTCATAATTAGATTGTGGTGATGGTTTCATATATTAATATGCAAAATACACCAAATGTATAACATAAATGGATGAATTAAATTACATATGCACTGTACTTCAATAAAGCTGTAAAAATAAATCTTGATGTTTAAAATAAGGTTAAAAAATAGAAGTGTTTAAAAGAACTACCTCCACACATGGACTATTAAAATAAAAAAGAGCAAACTAGCTGGGAAGAATGGTATATGCCTGTAATCCCAGCGACTGGGGAGGCTGAGGCAGGAGGTTTCCAAGTTTGAGGCCAGTGTCAGTAACTTAACAAGACTGTCTCAAAATAAAAAATAAAAAAGGTTGGGGATGTGGCTCAGTAGTTAAGTGCCGCTGTGTCCAAATCTCCAGTAAAAACAGACAGACAAACAAAAAACCCCACAAATTACAGATGGTCTCCAATTTATGGTTTAACTTAAGATTTTTTTTTTAATTTTTAAATTTATTATTATTATTATTTTTTTTTTTTTTACTGTGGTGGTGAGAACATGATATGAATTCTAAAGACACTGTTTGCCAAATCATGAATCTTGAACTCTTCCAGGGCTAGTGATGTGTGACCCCATCGTCTCCAGTCTTACTGGACAGCAATTGCCAACTGTGGTCCCTAGTCAACTTGGTGATCACTGGGGGACAGACTGACACTCTGCAGTGTTCTGGTGCTGAGCTGTGATGCTGAGGCAAGGTGTATTCAGGGTGTACTCAACCTACGACGTTTCACATTTTCCACAGGTTTATCAGAACCTAATTTTATAGTAAGTCAAGGAGCATCTGCACCAAAACACACAACCACCGGATGAATCGCCAGAGAATTATGCCAAGTGGGAAAAAAAATCCTCAAAGGATACATACTTCATTTCCCACTTAGATAGAATTCTTGAAAAACAAAATGATAGAGATTAAGAACAGATTAGTGGTGGTCAGGGATTAAGGATGGCAATGGTGGTGGGGGACATGGCTCTAAGGAGGGAGGTCTTTGTGGTGATGGGACAGTTCTGCATCTTAACTGTGATGGTTACACAAATTGACACCTTACAGGCTGAGATTGTGCATGCACACACAGGCGGACTACAGTGTGTGTGAGACTGGTGAAATCAGAATGAGCTCTGGTTTCTATCAGTATCAGTTTTCTGCAAGATGTTACTATGGTGGAAAGTAGAGGAAGGGTCCATGTGAGCTCCCTGTTCAATTTTTACAACTTCCTGATGGGCAGGTAAGTGCAGGAGTCTGAGAGCCCCAAGAGAGAGACAGGTCTCCACTTATGAACCTAGGCCCCCCATGCATTGATAAGAACAAAAGGAGAAATTGAGGATAACTGAGGGTCATGCTGGGGAACCACAGTGGCAGGGGGCTATAAATGGGGATCAGGACTTGACTGGCAGAGCCTTCCCCTTGGGACCACTGCCTCTTTCTGGTCCTGGGGCGGGGGATGCAGGTAGATGTGTAAGTCCCTGGGAGGAGTGAGGGGCCACCTCTGGGGACACTAGGTTTAGACAGAGTAAAGTCACTGGGACTGGGATGACTGCTCAAAGGGAGTGCAGAACTTGAGGCTTGAGGAATCAATGATGGGGACTCCAGAGGTGCTGGGATGGAAGAAAGCTTCAGTCACCATTCAAGGTCTTTTCAAGGTAAGGAGGCCTGATAGGATGGGGTGTCTGGAGGGTCTTGGGGGAGGAGCATGAGGCCTAACCATTTGACAGCCAACCCTCAGCAGAGCACAGGAGCAGTGTCCTTAGGGCCTCAAGTCAGTTCTATTCAGAGTCCTGGGGGCTGGGAGGAAAAGACTGGCCCAGGTGCCTGGTACACTGGCTGGGGCAGGCGACAGAATAGGAGCTGTTTGTTGGGCTAGGTTTAATGGGCTATGCTGTCCCGCCCTGACAGTCTGCCTTCAGATGTGGTCCACACGCTTCCCCTTAACTAGGGTCCCAAGCTCCAGGGACGCGGAGCAAGAGCTGGGCCTGACCCCAGCCAGCAGCAGCCTTGTCCATCCCTCCCATCCCAAGGTTCTGTTGGGGCACTGTTCACGGTGCAAGACAAGTCCTGGGGGACTCCTCCCAGCAGTCAGTAGGGCTTATTACTAAGAACTGTGTACCTTCTCTGATCACATCAGGCTTTGTGAAAGCCCCTGGAGTGCGTGCGTTTGTGTTTGTGCGTGTTCCGGTGCCCTAACCCTGCCTGGGGGCTTCCAGCCCAGGAACCCAACCCTACTTCCACGACTGGACAACTAGGTGTCTATAGAGCCGCCCGGACTTTTTGCCCCACCTGAGAGGCTGGACACAGCCAGGCTTGGACCAGGATCACCAACAGACCCTGTGCTCACGGGGCGGGGGCGGGGTTGGGTGGTGCCCACTGTGTGACCTGAGGGAGAACACTGTCCCTCTCTGGTTGGCGGTGTTCCGAGAGCTCTTGGTCTTTGGTCACTGAAATTTTCTGAATGCGGGGACCAGGGATGGGGGTAGCGCACACCCTCCCCACTTGTGTGTGTGTGTGTGTGTGTGTGTGTGTGTGTGTGAATCAGCTTCCGGCCCCGCCCCCGGGGCGGCACGTGACCTCAGGTGGCGGCGGCGGGGTGGGCGGGGCGGCACTTAGTCACCGGCCCGCCCCCGAGCAGCCTCGGGCTGCGGCCGCCGCCTCTGCGCCCTGCTCCGCCCGCGGCCCCTGCGGCCGGCTCCGCGCTGCCCCCGCGCCCACGCCCACGCCCTCCAGGTAAGCGAGTCCCAGCCGCGTCCCCCGCGATCCCGGCTCTGCGGGTCGTCGCGCCTGCGCGGCGCGCTCCTGGGACCCCTGGACCCTTCTCCGAGTCCCGGGCCTCCTCCGGGCAGGCCTCTCGGGTTTGCCGGCGCCCCGGGATCGAAGACCCCTCCCTCCCGGAAGCCCCGCACCGCGGGGAGCTCCGCGCGGCGCCCAGCGGCGCCCAGCGGCTCAGCGTCCTGCCTCCGACTCCCGCACACTTGTTGGAAGCGCCCCGACTGCGCGGGCGTCTCCGAAGTTGCCTGGGACTTCGGGCGGCTCGGGGATCTGGGACGTGGGTCCTCCGCCCTCCAGATACAGGCACACTGGACCTGAGGGTCACCCCGGCCCCTCTCCGCCGCTTCCCATCCCGCCCTGAGCCCCCACCCGCGGTTCTCCCTTCTCCGGCCCCACCCCCAGCCCTGTCGCGGGGTCCCGCCCCTCCTGCCCTCTGACCTGCGCCTTGCGCTCATCAGTTTCTTCCCACAGGAGCCTTATGGGCAGAGGAGCCGAGGCCTCTGGGAGGCCCCAGAGCGCGCTTTGCCCCAGCGGGGGCCGGAGTTAGGATCCCGACCTTGCAGAGCCGTGTCACTCATCCACCTCCAGCCGAAGTACTGGGGCAGATGACAGTATGGCCTTCTCTCAGGTGCAGTGTCTGGATGACAGCCATGTCAACTGGCGCTCCAGTGAGTCCAAGCCGGAGTTCTTCTATAGTGAGGAGCAGCGGCTGGCACTGGAGGCTCTGGTGGCCCGTGGCCCCGAGGCTTTCTACGAGGTGCTAAAACGGGAGAACATCCGTGACTTCCTCTCGGAGCTGGAACTCAAGCGCATCTTGGAGACTATCGAGGTGTACGACCCGGGCTCTGAGGATCTTCGGGGTACCAGCCGCTCCCAGGGTCCCCAGGTCAACGGGGTGGGTGATGGAGAGGAAACCAGTGGGGCAGATGGGACCCCCACAGAGGCCGAGCCGCTGCCGCTGCCCTCGCTGGAATACTGGCCCCAGAAGTCTGACCGCTCCATCCCACAGCTGGACCTAGGCTGGCCCGATACCATCGCCTACCGTGGAGTAACCAGGGCCAGCGTCTATATGCAGCCCCCCATAGATGGGCAGGCCCACATCAAAGAGGTGGTGCGCAAGATGATCAGCCAGGCCCAGAAGGTGAGGGGGCCCCTGAGTGGGAGTTCCTACAGAAGTACTGGACTGGTGATCTATGCTCACTTAGAGCATAACATGGGGACCCCACAAAATCCCCATGGGTTTCTGCTTCTTTCCAGTCTGACTCCTGGAAGGAGATTTCCTTTGCACCTTCATGAGGTTCCTCAGTTTCTTTGCAGAGGAATAGGGTGCCTGGATTTTCTGGCAGGTGTCAGTGGGCTGCCCCTTCTCAGAGGGCCTTTGTGCATTGTTGAGGGGTGTATCTGGTTTCCCCAGGCCTCATGAGTGGGTTCCCCAGGAGGCAGTGCAATGGAATAGGGGGGGGGGTGAGAAGGAATGGTGGGGCTTTCTCCTGCTTTCCCTTAGGATGGTTCACATCACTTCTGAGAGTCTAGAGACTCACACAATTGGAGCTCTCTAGTGGGGAAAGCTTTTGTTGGTGGCTGGGGCACTAGGCATGGAAATTGAGAAGCAACCTAAGCCATCTGAATCTGGTCTGGAGGTCCATGCTCACATCTGCCTGTTTCCTGACTGTTGAGCAACTGAGTGAATTCTTGCTCACCCTCTCTGAGCCGTTTTGTAAACTTTGTAATGGCAGAACTTTTTGGGCCAGGGTCCCTTGATGGTTGTGGGTGTGGGTTTTGTGGTCCTCAGTGGAAGAGGTGAGGCCAGCTGAGGGTTGTCCACCTGGGTTGAATTTTACTTTTAGTAGTGTCAGACCTTATTTGAACTTCCCCTTCCTGACCCCAGCATGGCTGTAGAGTGCCCTGGCTGTGGGGTAGCCATTCCCTGATGACACACTGACACACATTCCGAGAGGCAGTGCGTGCCACTTGCAGAGACAGCAAGGCCATCACTGGACGACCATGCCCTTGAGTGGTGCTTTTTTCCTAATGAGTGCCTTTTCCTGGTTTCAGAGCACATCCTGGTGTGATGGAGAAGGCCTGCCTAGTGAGCGTATTGAGAAGGATGCCGAAGCCAGGCATGGCTTCAGTTTGTGGGACAAGGTGTCCTTAGCTGAGTCTGACCCTTTCACTGTTCCAGTTCCAGAGTGGACTAATTGCACAAAATAAGAATGCTAGCTTGGGGGACCATTCTGGCTGATGGAGGGGCCTGAGGGAACTTTTGGCAAAGAAACCAGAAGTGGGTCAGGAGGAGATGCAGTGGCCCTGGCTGAAATTTTCAGAAAGGTGGAGTTGCTGCCCTACAAGGGGACCAGCCCTCAAATATACATGTCAGTGAACCTGACTCAGCCTGCCTGCTCCCCACTCCCTGGCTGACCAGACTAAGCAGCTTTGGGGCTTCAGGTTTCTAGTCTGTAAAATGGGGTGGTGTGGACAAAAGCTGTTCTCTGGCTATTGTGAAGATGGAGTATCAGGTGATAGGAGTGAGGAAGGAGTTGGAGGAAGGAGGTGGAGGGGGTGGAGAAAGAGACCTTCATAGTTTGCAGGCTGAATAATCTATCCCATACCTAGGTGTAGGAAGGTGCTGACGTTAGTGCCCTCTCCCCTCAGAGGACCTACTGTCATCTCATGACCCAGCCTCTACCCTTATTTTTAAAATGGGAAACTGAAGCCCTGCTGTGCCAGGTTCCCTTCCCCAGTGCCTCCTCCCTTGGTGCATCGCCTTCCCCAGCCACAGTAAGGAGGCAGATCCCACTTCCCAGTTTGGCATGGCCACAGCCACGGGCTCTAATCTTCTGCAGACAGAATGACAGACAGCTCTACCCAGTGATGGGGCCAGATAGGGGTGCCCAAGGCCAGGCTGGGCACTCAGGGCTTCTCTTGCTGACCCTGCTTCCTCCCTATGTCTCTAAGGCCCTAGCTGAGACCCACCCTCCTCCATACAGTCCTGTGGGCCCTGTAGCTTCACTTGCATCCTACTAAATAAGGTTATGGGTATCACAAGCCAAGAAGACACTGATACCAAGTGCGAGCCCCAGTCTGTCTGTGTGGCACTGTAATGGGTGATTTCCCACAGCACCCAACAGGTAGGCATTGCCCCGTGCTTTCATAACCCCCAAGATGGGGTGCTCACTGCTAAGACTGCCACTCTCACGCAGTAGGGAAGACTCATGGGCTGACAGGAGGGGCCTCCAAGGCCATGAGGACAAGCCCCTTTTCTCACAGATGGGGCATCACAGCATGAGGGACAGGGATTTGACTCCATGGTGCAGTTTTGGAGTCAAGCTCGCACTTTCTGGCTCTTTGTGCTCACATCTGCCTGGATCTGTGGCCGATTGCGTGTGCTCGAATGATAACGATAGCTACTGTGATGGAGTGCAAAGCACTTTATAATCTCAGGCAGCATTATCTACCCCATTTTTCAGATGTAGAAACTGAGACCAGACTGATCAGTCCCTTCCCAAGGTCACCTAGCTAGTTCTTGGGTGGAGGGTGGGACCTGGCCTGTCTCATGTTCAAACTATAGGACCTACCTCTGGTGCCTGGTGCCTGGGCAACAGTAGCAGGATAGAGTGACAGGCCAGGCCTGGGAGGGGCTGGTGATCCAGGCAACCTGCAATCCTCCATCCTCCCTGCCCTGCTGCTTCTCACAGGGCAGGGCTGGGACGCCGGTGGATGCTGACAGGGCGCTTTGCCCGCCCGGCTGCCTGCGGGAGCTCTCCCTGACTTATCTCTCCCTATGAATCACCTCTCGTCCCCTTGCCCCTGCCTTCTCATCTCATCCAGTACCAGTGCAAGAATTTCCTTAGTCCTCTGGGCCTGGGACGGGGATTTCGCTGTCTGGCCATTATCTGGGCCCCTTTCCACAGGGGCTTCTGGGCTGTGGCTGCTGGTGCTGAGTCAGGGCAACCTGCGCCTGCTACCTCCTCTCTCACCTTGCCTGTTGTCAGCACCACTGGCAGACCCTGGGGCAGGGAAGTGACACAGCATGCACTCAGCCCACATCAACTTGGCTGCTAGGGCGTGGTCATGTTCCCATCAGGACTACCCCACTGGATCCCCCTTCCCAAAATAGAATGGAACTAGTGGGTGATAGTTTCAGGAGCCAGGAGAGCCAGGGTCAGGCCCCTGTCTGCTTCTATCTGGCTATGGGACCTGGGACAAGCCCCAGCTTCTCTTAGAGTTCTAGCCATCCTGTCTGTAAAGTAGGTTCAGGCATTGAAGACTGTTAAGGCTCCCTTTGGCTCTGACACCCTACTGTCCTGTGATTCTGGACTTCTTTGGAACAAGGGATGGGTGGGTCCTGCATCTTACCCCCTGAGCTGTTTGGCCCTGAGCTGGCCGCGTATGCTCTTTGAGGGGCCCGCCAGTCTCAATGGGCTATGACTCTGACTCTGAGGTGGAAGTTCACCTGCCTGCCCTTCCCCCAGCCTCCCAGAGCCAGTCATTTATCTGGGGAAAAACCCGCTGTGGGGTTCCAACTGCATACCAAAGTCTGGGCCTGTAGAATCACGCCTGGGAGGGACGAGTCCCGGCCTCTCTAGCTGCTGCACTTCGGCCTCAGAGAGGGGTGAGGCTGGGCTAGAGAAGGGGTGACCTCAGCCAATAGTGAGTCTAGATGTCCTAGCAAGTCTTTCAGCAGATGCTGAGCACCCCACTTCCTGTGACGTGGGGGTAAGCTCCTTGTAGGATCCCTTTACCAATCCCAAACAACCCAGGGGCAGAGACAAATGACATGGTCTCTATTTACAGTTGAGGGAACAGAGAAATGCCAGAGGTGAGACCCAGACTAGGACCCAGATCTCTGCCTGCTGGGCCAGGGCTTGGGAATGGAAATCCAGAGATGTTAAGTTTCTTGCCCAAGGCCACACAGCAAGAAGGAAGTTGAGCCCAGGTTTCATGATGCCCAATTAACCTCACATCTTTTCTGTCAGGTCCCTGCCTTCACACGCTAAGTTCTGGCCTACAGCTTGGCTGCAGGAGAATAAAAGCAGCTTAATGAGGCATTTATTAAATGCCAACTATATGCCAGGTGCTGAGAGGGCACTTTACCTACACTGTGTAATCCTGGCCGCAACTCCATAAAGTGGGTGTTATCACCATTGTCTAAAGCAGGAAACCAAGACCTGGTGGGGCTCAGAGAGAGCGAATAACTTGCCCCAGGCCACAGAGCTGATAACTGGAGGAGTTGGGCCCGAACCCAGGTCTGCAGACTCTGAGAAGCCCCTTTCCTTGGGGAAGCAGCAAGGTCTGTTCCTTCTGAGCCCTGCCCCATAATGGGAGCCTCAGGGCCTCATTCCCAGTCCTCGGCTTGACTCAGGACAGTAAAAGCATTTTCACGAAGCTCCTTGGCACTCAAACCCTGGGCTCTCAAGGGAGAGGACAGAAGTCTGACCACACTGGGCCCAGTGGTGGGGAGCCTGGTTGTGCTCATCCCAGTGGCCTGGGACTCAGAGGGAGGGCTCTGATCGCACCTGTTGCTAGGCGGTCACGCACCACGAAACGGCATTTTAAGCCGTGAGAGCCTGCATGTACAACACTGGTCCCTGCGAGTATATGGCCTAGTGATTTCACAACCATCTTCCTTTGTGTGAAGATGCTCTATGACATTTACACAATGAAGTCTAAGGATGCAGTTCTCAGAACGCATCACCTTCATGAAGCCATGCACAACTATGTTAGGACAGCCCCCGGGACAAAGAGAGGGGCTGGGGGTGGAGGTGGCCTGGCTGGCGCTCTGAGGGGCAGCAGCGGGTCTGGGCTACTGCAGCAGGGCTGGGAAGCTGCCTCCTGTCTGCTCAGGTAGCTCCCAGCCTAGGGCTCTCACCTGTTGGGGTGGGGAACCATCTGATATCATAATCCCAGGTGTTGGCTTCTGTCTTCTCCGAAGACTCCCTACCCCACGGCACTTGTGTCTTAATTGAAAGTTGAGAGTCAAAAGCAGCCTGCCGGGAGAGGAGCCCGTGGAGGTGGGCATACACACCTGCCTGCACAGTCCTCCCTCTCACCATGCCGAGGTGTGACTGATCGCTGCAGCCATTTGGCACATCTGTGACCTCATATCACAGATGAGGAAACCGAGGCTCAGAGTGGGCCACCACCTGCAGAAGGTCACACCAGGATCTTCACTGTGTACTGGGTTCCCTGGAGTTGCTGGTCTTCCTGGTTCTGGAGGCTACCCTGAAGCTGAGGGCCTCACCCCTGTGGCCAGCAGAGGGACTGGTTCTCCCAAAAGACTACAAGCCTTGCTTAGCCACTCCCATGCTCACCTGTCCCGCTTGGCCACTCCTGTGCTGCACCCCTTGGGCCTCAGTTTCTTCACTTGTAGAGACTGGTTACTTGTTTTAAAGTAGTGAGACCTGGAAGCACCATGTGCTCTGAGGATGCTCAGTGAGGGGCAGAGCTGCCCCTCTGCATTAGGAGCAGCCGAGGAGGAAGGTTGGGTCATGCCATGTGGTCGGCATAGACTGGCCCCTGCCTGGCAGGCCCTGAGCTGGGTGGGCTGTCCAGCCTCCTTTCCTGGGGTTTGAATGACCCCAGGTTCAGTGCCATGTGGGGTGGGGAAGTGGGCTTAAGAATCCTGCAGGCTCAGGTCCCCCTGCTTTGGTGGTGTTTTTGGTGACCATCTGAACTGTCCCTTGGCCCAGTGCTACAGTAATGCTATCGGGCCTTTTTAAGTCCTGGTGAGATTTAGTTGGAACAGAAGTGACTGTAAAGCAGGCTGTGTGGCGTCTGGCTGGGGAGCTCCTGTGGTCAGAGTTCTCACCCGTCTCTGGGAGAAGCTGGGGTTGGGAGGTGGGGAGCTGCCTGCCCCGAGGAGTCCACGCAGGGGCTCGGTAGGGCGCAGCACCCAGTGGCCCTGTGACCTTTACCTTGTCCTGTGTGATCTTGGGCCGCTCCTCTCCAGGGCTTCCTGAGGAGTAGGATGCTCAGTAACCCTAGTGCTTGTCACTCACGTCCTGCAGCAGCGGAGGCTTTCAAGTTTTTCCCATCTATGATTCTGAGATTTTCATTCGGATTTTCCCTGCTTACCACGGATGCTGTGTTTGAGCCGGTCCTGCACCTACAGGCCTGGAAGCCCTGAGAATTCTGAAGCCCCATATGGCCGGCGGGAAGAGGGAGGGACCTTGCCCTCTTGCCTCATCCACAGGGCTAAGCCGTGTCACCTGACAGTCTTTCCTCAGGCTCTGCTGGCCCCTGTCTCTGCATCATTCCTGAGCCCTGGGGAGGAGGCTGATGTCTCTCTGGGGAAGACGGCAGTCAGCGCCGCCACGCCACTGGGTTAGGCTGGGCTCCTGGTCAGAGGGCTTTGGGTGTGACCAGCCTGTGCTTCCGGCTGATTGCTGCAGCCATTTGGCACTTGGGAGGCCCCAGCCTTCTTAAATTGGCCTTAATGAGGCTTCCATCTGCTAGTTAGAATGCAGCATGTTTCACATGTCAGATGAGAAAGGGAACAGGGAGGCGTCCAACCCACCTCCCCACGCTAGCAAGAATGGAAACAGAAGCATAGAGTGGGGAAGGGATCCGTTGGACAGGGCTAGGCATCCAGGGGCATTGACCATCTGGACCGTGTTAACGACAGGTTTGAATCCAAGGTGTGTTCTGGGAGGTGGTAGGTGGAGTCAGGGCTGGGAATGGGTGTGGGATTCCCTTCCCTGGGAGAAGAGCCTGGGAGCAGAGTGGCCTGGGACAGTGACTGCCCCCTGTAAAATGGGAGTGGCCACCACCATTTCCCTGTTTCTAGAAGAGGAATATGTGTGTTGAGAGTCACTTGGTTGACCCAGTTATCTTTACTATGGCTTGGATCAGACTCCTTCTACCTTGGGAGGCAAGGGGAGAGACTGGTCCCTAAACCAGTCCTCTCTCGGTGACAGGCCTTCAGAGGAAGGATAGGAGAACTGGTTTGGAGAGTGCCAGGAGTCAGAGGGAAGCACCACCCAGGGGATCCCAGGAAGCCTCCCTAACACCCTGAGAACATCATTGATTCTGCCTGCATGAGGGGCGGGGGAGCAGGGCCACATCTCAGTGAGATCTGAGGTCTCTCAGTGAGATCTGAGGGCCACATCTCAGTGAGATCCCAGTTCTGCTGCTGGAGTATGGAGTTAAGGCAGAAGAGTAACCCTGATCTTTCTGACTCCATTCCACAACTCTGGGAAGGGAGGGAAGCCCTGAGCCCACACCTAAAGCATGCTAAACACAGTTGCGTGTAGTTTCCCATCTGCACAAGGGAGTGGTAATCATAGCACAGGGTCTGCTTGGGATGAATTCGTGTGGCTTTTGTGTGTCTGAGAAAGTTTTTATTTCATCTTTGGTTTTAAAGATGTTTTTGCTGGCCAGATAATCCTACGTGGACTTTTTTCTCTATTTAGTACATTGAAGAATTGTCTGTGGCTCGCCTTGATTCCAATGAGAAGTCTGCTTGTCTTTGTTCCTTCGTATGTAATGGTCTTCTTTCTTTCCAGCTGCTATTTTTTTTTTTTTTTTGTACCAGGGATTGAACTCAGGGGCACTCAACTACTGAGCCAGATCCCCAGCCCTGTTCTGTATTTTATTTAGAGACAGGGTCTCACTGAGTTGCTTAGGGCCTCACTGTTGCTGAGGCTGGCTTTGAACCCTCAATCCTCCTGTCTCAGCTTTCTGAGCTTCTGGGATTACAAGAGTGCACCATGGTGCCTGGCTTCTGGCTGCTTTTAATATTCTCAATTCTTCATTCTGATTTTAATATATTTGATTATGATGTGCTTTGGTAGTTTTCTTCCTGCCTTTTCTGCTAGAAAGTCATTGAACTTCTTGGACTTGTGAATTTAGTTTTCATCAAATGTGAAAATGTTTTGGTCATTATTTAAAAAAAATTTTTTTTCTGTAGGTCTCCCACCCTAACCCCTGCAGCCTTCCAGTACATATGAGGCACCATATATCTGACAGCTTAAAATTGACCCACAGTGTGCTGTTGTGCTGATCATGCTTCTTCAGTCTCTTTCTCTCTTTGTCATTTTGGATATTTTCTATTGGTGTGTCTTCATGTTCACTAATCTTTTCTCCTATAGTGTGTAATTTGTTAGTTCCACTGAGTACAATTTTCATATTATTTTTCTGGTATTGAGGATTGAAACTAAGGGTGCTCTACCACTGAGCTACAACTCCAGCACCCCCTTTAATTTTTTTTTTTTTTAAATTTTGACATGATCTCACTAAGTTACTCAGGCTGGATCCTTTTAGCTCAGTCTCTTGAGTGGCTGGGATTTCATGCATGTACCACTGTGCTCAGTCTAGTTTTGATCTTAAACATGTTTTTCAGCCCTTGAGATTAATTTGTTGGCTTTTTTTAAAAAAAAAAACTTCCATGTCTCTAATTTTTGAACATATGGAATATAATTATAAATGTCTTCATGTCTTTGCCTGCCAGTTCTAACATCTGTGTCAGGGTTTGGTTTATTTTGATTGATTTTTTATGTGAGTCTTCCCATTTTGTGAGTCAAGTAATTTTCAAGTGTATACCTGACATGGTAGATTTTATGTTGTGGGCTGCAGGTGTTTGTTTATTCCTTTAAATATTTTGGAGCTTTGTTCTGGGATGCAGTTAAGTTTCTTGGAAATATATTTATTTATTTTTTCTCTTTTTCTTCCTTTTTTTTTTTTT
>JAJEJO010047588.1:0-48959 GCA_020662805.1 Glaucomys volans
GGAAAGAGTCTGCCTGGTATGAGGAAACTCTGGTTTGAAAAAAAAATTGTACATATCTCTCTTGATGGTTGGTTTGACATGTGAATAAAATTGTCAAAACTTAAGGAACTGCACATTAAAAAGACAAAAGCAGTCATTTAAAATGATATGGTAAGGTGTACCTAAAATAAAACAACAGCATAATAACCAGGGTTAATATAAATCTTAAGTAACGCTAACTGGGGAAGACCTAAACCTTTGAAGGAGGAGGAGAAAATAAAGTAAAATACTTTAGTGTGCTGGATCAAAGTGGGAAGATTATCAATTTTATTAGGTAGGTTTATCTATCTGTCAGAATTCTTTCATAACAGAAATTAAGACACTGGGAAACACTCAGGAGAGTAGGTTAATAATACATTGTAAGGATGACAATTAGAACCTTGGAGAAAGTTATGGGCCACACTAAAGTGAATCTGAAATGTCAGGACCTCCATGGTAAATGGTAGAAGAGGATATTGAAAGGCTGGAGAAATGAATGTACTAGAATATAATTAGCATGTAATACAGGAAGACCAACCAGCTAACTATTTTCAGCTAGAAGATCTGAAGGACATACTATTCACTAATTCAGTAAAGAAAGTAATGGAAAAAGCACCAGCACCTCCAAGACAAAACAAAACAAACAAACAAACAACTCAACAGTAGTTGTTTTCCCGGGGTCAAGATCAAGGATAGGAGATATTGTCATGGAACTGAGTTCTCTGATAGAAGTGAAGATGACCAGATCATGGAAAAAGAGAGATAGAATAAGAGTTCTTCCCATTAAAACCAGAGGTGGGCTCCTTTATCATAATAATTAGCAAAGTCAGAAAGGCAGCCAGGAGTTTCTGATGCACAGAAAATGAAGATGATAAAAAGGATGCAGCATCATTGGAGATAACTAACTCTATGCTTGCTTAACCTACCAATGAAGAGAAATCAAGGATGAACACCCTGGAGATTGAGGACAATAAAATGAAGTTACAATCACTGACTTCTTTTTTTAAAATATTGTTTTGTTCAGAATATAAATGATGCGACTTTTTATTACACCAACAATTAGTAATTTTGCCGAAATGTAGACTAAAACATTAAAATTTTCTGGAATGGATACAAATCAAGATGTCTTTGTTTTCCTCCAACTGTGAGGGACAGTCCTCCAGTTCGCTTTAGGCTGACAGCAGTTTCCAGAGCCCCAGAAGCTCCCAGAAGCAGGCTGGGACCTGCGAGGGCCTCAGCTGATGTGTGTATTAACCAGCACTGCCAACCTCTCACTAGGGCACCTTGACGTGTGCAATGTAAGCAATTCCACTGTCTCTGATGTTCTTCGATCCTCCAGTCCTACGAAAACTTCATCATGCCTTTATGGAGATTTGAGGGTTTTATCATTAGGGAAAACACTTTCACAAGATGTCAGGGTAGGAGGGCAAGGTACTTTCTATTTACAGGCTGGTTCCACTGGTTGCTTTAACGCCTTGTGCTTTGATAGGATGCTAGTGTTCTGTGAGCTCCTGCCCAGGGCCCAGGGACTTGGGGGACAGGCCTGTCACCAGCACCCCAGGTAGGGCAATGCTGTTGCACAACAAAGGCTGCTGGCCCAGTCGTGCGAAGACTCACGGCCATTCGCAGAACGGGCGATGGGAAACCGTCCACCCGGAAGGAGCAGGACCGCGGAATGGAGGCTCTGAGCAGTCACCAGGACCACGGCTTAGGGCGCGCTGCTCCTGGTTGGTCGTCCCTGCCGCACCGGCCGCAGCGTTCCCGTCCGTGCAGCGGAACAGTCTGCGCCCTGTCCTTTCCCAGACAAATAGGGGCTCCCGGGCGCGGCCGCATCGGGAAGCGGGGAGCAGGGTGCAGGCACGCACCTAGGTGCGGGACATCGCGGCGGGATGGCGGGGAGCAAAAGGGAGGGTGGCTTGCGCGTCCTTCTGCGCCTTGCCCAAGACCCCAGCCCGGTGTGCAGGCAGCACCGCGCGGGCGAGCGGGGCCCGGGCGAGCAGCGCGGCTCTGGGCGGCCTCCCTCTGCTCAGGTAAAGACCGGACACCCGCCAGGGCCACCCTCTGCCCGGGGTCCCCGGCATGCAGCCCCAGCGGGCCGGGCACGACCCGGAGCCTGGCGGGCGCGCCGGGGACCACAATCACTGTCTTTTTTCCAGCCCCTGAACCAGTTTTCAGACCTGAAACCTAGTTAGCTAGTATATTATGGCATCTGGAATGAAGGAACATGCAATTCCATTGCAATCCTTTATGGTAATGTGTCCCTAGTCTATGACCATTAACTAGGGTAAGCATTCACTAAGGTAACCATACACGCTCAAGACTATTGGACAGAGATACTTTATAGTGATCCAGAGAGCCATCAGGGCCTTCTTGTTATGTGGAGCTACATGGGGTCAGATAATAAACTATGTCCTGGCACATATGTGACACAGTATATCCATTTGTAGAAAGATACTGAGAATTCATTTCCCCAATCTCTCTCTCTCCCGCCCTCTCCTTGTTCCTGAAAACACACACACACACACACACACACACACACGCATGCATGCGTGTGCCTGCACACACACAGAATTAATTTAATTCTTGGCAATTGACAGATCCCCCACAGTGACATTTTGCCTTAGGGATATGGGCTATCATATTGGGGGAAAAAAAAAAAAAAAAAAAAGAAAATGAAATTGTCTCCATCCATGGTCCATATTGTTAACACAAAGCAACATTGTTTATGGGGCTATATGGCAGAGATTAGTGTCACCTTCAAAATCTCAAAGGTGCAGAAAATAGTACAAAGTTTGTGACTTCCATATCTTAATTTTATTAACAATTTTGGTCCCTATTTAAACCAGGCAGATCCTGAAAGATGACAAAAACTCCCAGAAAATCAACAAGATAGCCACCCTGATTGCAGCTGCTGTGTCATTAGTATCTTTTAAACACAGATTATATAGGTCAGATTTTATACATATGGATGGATGATGGATAGATAGATGATTTCATGGATACCTTTGCTTCACTGCTGTTTATACTGAGGACCAGAAGTGGTCTGTATTCAATTCACTTAGGACACATTTCTATACACATCTACATTATTATCCCAGGACAGAAAATACTCCTGGATTTTCTCATAATATATCTAAAAGAATCAGAACATTTCCCTAGGAGCTGGATTTTTTAGTTAAATAAAAATTTTTCAAAAAATTATTTTGGTTAAGCACACTAGTGAGACCATGTGATGTAGACTGTAGAAACAAAAAATGGTGAGAAAGTTAAATGATTAGGTTGTCCCAGATTTATCCAATGGGAGCCCCTTTGGTTTGATTCTTCATCATGCTCTCATTACTTTTATTAGCAGTTCTTTATTTCTTTACAATTAAAAGTTTTAGACTCACCTTGTACCTTCTCTTCCTACCCTTGCAGTCACTTCTACAAGTAGCCTAACCACTCATAGTGGAGTTGAGTTTTAAACGCCTGTTTCTGAGATGTATGTTACTACTGAAGTGACATTGTTTCCCCTTAGATCCTTGTTGGGGCCCGATCTCCTGAGGTCATAGAAAGTGCACCCTAAAGAATCTGAAAGTAGAGTTCCTATTTATTCACTGAAGCCAAGGAGGCTGCAATGTACACACCGCAGGACACCAATAACTCCTCACGCTAAGCTAATTCTTATGGTGCATGATGACCCTGTTAAGGAGAAAAATAAGGCCTCAACTGTACTGCCTGCTATGTACTTTAGGTGTGTGTTTCCTGGCATTTGTGAGAACATATTCTGTTTTGTCACTAGGAAAAATGCTTTCTTAGTACTAGCAAACAAGTTAGTTGTGTTCACTGTTATGCCACAGTTCAGATTTAACCTCGTACTGCCCCATAGAAAATGTGCTATGCAAGAGCAGAGCAGTCTGCAGCTTCGCAAGCTCCCCAGCTCCCCCCAATAGACAAATTGTCAATTTTAAGACTCAGAGTCCTCGTGATAATGCAGGGACCGAACGCTCAGCAGTAGTTCTTTGAAGAAGATCCTCTCAACAGAGCATATATGTTTTCATGTTTTTAAAAATCATGAGATTATAATGATACTTCCTATTCTAGGCAATAAAAAGATTCTTGCTCATCTTCTGGCAATGTTATTTTATTTTTTAGAGAATATTACTACAGAATTATGATTTTTCAATTTCCTTTTTTTAACCTTCTTAATTTACCCTTTCTACTATGTGAAAATGTATATATTATACCCTTTTTGTCTTCTTGTATCTCTGATATTCACATTGTTTCATATCACTGTGATGCACTCCTGAAAATTTCATCTGTTTCTGTTACTTTATTGATTCTACATTGAACTCTATCTAATTCAATATTTAATAAAGCTATTAAAATTTTAATTTTCGTAGAATATTTCTACTGTGATTATTTTGTCCTTCAATCTATCTATGCTTGCGTTACTGTGCTCTAGTCTTCATATTTTCTTCCATTATGTAATCATTTTAATTCTTTTTAAAATGTATTTATTTTTCTTTTCCTTTTTCCTTTTATTCTTATCTTATGGTCTAAAAATAATATTCACATTAGTTTGGTCGAAGACTTTTCCTCGTAATTTATCATTTCTTTTTGTGATTTTTGTGGTTTTCTTATAAGCTCAGAATCAGTAGAAATTGTTTGTTTGTTGTATATTCTGAGTTGTGGATATAGTGTCAGAGTAAAGTTGAATGTGTGCTTTGATAGTTCCCTAAAGAGTTCATTGACCACAAACCATAAGTTTTTCTATAATTGGTGATCATCTTAGTGTTCCGTTCCTTTTTGGCTTAGATAATGTATGTCTATTATCCCATGAGTAACATATTTTAGATTTTGATTCTTTGAAGGATTTTTTTTTTTTTTTGACAAAAGCCAGGGCAGATATAATCCTGTATACCACTGACTCGGTATGGCAGAAATATTGAATTTTTTTTACTTGTATGTTTTTTTTTTTTTTCTGATAGTAATTCTCAAAGGAGGAAAATCTCTCCCCAGTTACCTCTAGAAATATTGGACAGTGTTTGCAGACATTCTTTTTTTCTTGTCACCAAAAATGGGAGGGGGTGTGGATAGTCTGGGAAACAGTGGGTCCAGGTTAGGAGTGCCACTCAACATCCTTCCATATGAAGGATAGCCCTTGACAAGAAACAAGTATCCAGCCAAAATATTGGTAGTGCCAATGTTGGGCAAATTAATATAATTATTTTTTACTTCAATTAAAACCTGAGTTCCTATTTTACTAAATAGTCAAAGGCAAAAAATCACTATTATTTTTGTTTTTTCTAGTTTTTCATCAACAACCTAATGCTTTGTTGTGGAGATTATACTGCTATGTAAGGAGAAATCGTAGTCTGTAATTTCTGGAAAAGAAAAAATTGCTAAGAATTTTTTTCCCTTTCCTAGTGAATTTCCTCCAACTCTGATTGATGTTCTCTTTTGTCTTCTCACTTAAATTATCTTAGAAGAATATTTATTTTTCTAAATTTCATAGAGTGGAATAGATAGCTTTCATAAATCATATTTCAATATTTTACATAGCAGTGGCCTGAAGACCAATAAATCTTATAATTATCAAGAAGAACTTGCTAATATTAGAATATGTAAATATCTGGAAACTAAAATTTTAAAGTACCATGTGTAGGTCAGTTTGTAATAGATTTATGTTTCATATTTCTCTTGGAAATATAGATTATTAAAAAATAACTTTAAGGTTATGTACCTCTAACTCAGGTCATTGATATTATACAGAAAATATTAAATTGAGTTCTTGATAAATAGCATTTTTGATTATTTTTATTCTTTACTTGACAGATTTTAATGGTTCTAATTTTTATTCCATGATTTATCTTTTTTTAAAATTAATATATGGATTATACACTGTATAGCTGACACCTGACAGTGAGAATAATCAAGTGTCTTTCAGAATCAGGTCGACCTTCTCAGTAACATTGCAATATATCACAATGATTCAAGTTTCTGCATTATATGCAAATATAGAGGACAAGATGACTTTGTAACCCCTATTGCCTGGGAACATTGCCAAGAATTGAATTTTGTGTTACCTTAATGTAATGGAGAAAGACTCACTCTTGAATTGCACTTATGTTCTATTGGATTTTTTAAAAAATGATCTCAACATACCCGTGACTAGAGTCATTAAGTAGGAAACCCTGATTATAAAGTTAATGCAAAATGAAAATTGTATGCATAATATTTCAAATACAGTGAATGTTAAAATAAAGAGTATTATAATGATAGCAAAAATAATGGTAAACAGACATAATAAATTCAAAATCAGTCACAACAACAAATTTATACTATATTCTTTCTGTATGCTGTTCACTCTTCTAGGCACTAGAGACAGAAAATCAGCAGGCATAGCAGATGAGGTCACTCCTTCATAAAAAGTATTCTGAATTTGGGGAATGCACACAATAAACCATTAATCAAAAATAGCAGGTAATGACAAATACTATGAGGAAAACTAGATATGGCATTAGGAGAGTGTGTGGGATGTTTTATAGGAAGCACGGGAAAATGATAATTGTTGATTTATTTCCTCAAAAATGATGCATTGAAGTCCAAACACTTGTGCTTGAAAAAATTGTCCTTGCTGATGTAAGAAAATTAGCATAAGTTTATTAGGGTAAGATTTAAGCCAATATGACTAGAATCCCAATAAAAAGAGGAAAATTCAGACACAGAACTATTTATTCACCATGTGAATACAAAGACAGAGATCCTATAATGGTGTAAACCAAGGATTGACAGATATCATAAGAAACTAGGAACAAGGCATGAGAGAGATTTTCTCCTAGAGCCCTAAAAAGAACCTACACTGCTGATAACCTTGATTTTAGACTTCTATTCTCCAGAACTTAGAGAGAATAAATTTTTGTCCTTTTAAGACACCAAATTTGTGGTGCTTTGTTATGGCAACCTTAGGAAACTAATACAGATATCTTAGTTGAGACCTAATTTATAACAGGAGTCAACTCTGTGAGGAATAGGGGAAGATTGTTTTGATGAATAAGAGTCAAATACTGCAAAGGCTGAAGGCAGGAAAGAACTGTAAGGCACATGAAAAAGAAAGAAGGTGTCTTTGACTGTGTTGAGAAGATAATGAGGTGGGCAGCCAGGTGTGGAAAGTGATTATTTTAGTCAGCTTTTCACTGCTGTGACTACAGGACCTGACCAGAACAATTTTAGGGAAGGAAAAGCTTATTTGAGGACTCAGTTTCAGAGGTCTCAGTCCATAGGCAGTCAAATCCATTCCCCAAGGCTCAAGGTGATGCTGATATCATGGAGGAAGACAGTGGAAGAGGAAATTGGCTCACATGATGATCAGGAAGCAGAGAGAGAGAGAAACATCACTCATCAGATAAAAAATAAATATTGCAAAGCCACAATCCCAATGACCCACCTGCTGCAGTCACATCATACCCACTTTCAGTTACTACTCTGCTAATCCCTATCAGGGGATTTAAAAATTCACTGATGGTGTTAAAGCTCTAATAATCTAATTGTCTCTCCTCTCAACCTTGCATTGTGTCAAACATGAGCTTTTGGGGGACACCTCACATCCAAACCATAACTGCGATACTGAGTAGGTAGGTAGGGGTATCCTTCAAAAGAAACCTGTAAAGAGTTCAGATTTTATTACATGTAAACAAGTATTATAAATACATTTAAAGGGTGGGGGTGAGAGAAGAATGGAGGAAGTTTAGATTACATAGAGGGAAATGAGAGGGAGGAGGGGGCAGGGGTATGAAAGATGGTGGAATGAGACAGACTTCATTACCCTATGCACATGTATGATTATGTGAATGGTGTGAATCTCCAACTTGCCCAACCATAGAAATGAAAATTTGTACCCTGTTTGTGTACAATGAATCAAAATCCAGTCTGTAAAAAGAAAATAAATAAATAAAAATACATTTAAGTTTAAAGAATATAATAACAGAAGATACTCAGAAAGGAAACGTATATTCCTAGAAGGGCCATCTGGATAATGGCTAGTGGGAAGAGTGGTAGGATGAAGGTGGGTGAGGGTGAGGCAGACAGAGCGTTGGCATGGACTGCAATCACCAGGTGGTTTACAATATAAACATGGATGCTTTTTATTCCATTAATAGTACTGGAGACGGAAAAGAGTAAAAGATCTATGATATGTTGACAGAAATTGCTGGCAGAGAGCATGTGTGGAATGAGAATAATAAAGAATCAAAAATAACTCCTGAATTTTTGGCTTTCAGATACTGGGAAGATTTTGCTATCTTTTCTTGACATCAGGAAGGTCAGGAAGGAACAGCATCAGGTGTCAAGTGGCACAAGTTCCACTGTAATATTGCAGGAAAATAAGGTCTACTAGCAAAAATACTACATTCACAAATTGGAGATACTGTGGTGTCCGCTACAGCCTGTGTGGAGAGGGAATAAGTAACCCTGGGATGTATGGGCTGGCTTGAAATAAAAGACTGAAAAGTAGTATTAAAAAATAACACAAAGGATGCAAGAATTACATATATGTATATGAAGAAGGGACTTGACAGATGGAAAAGACTTCATAGGTCTAATTCTAACAAAGGGAAAATGTTTTATTGATAGTGTAACACGCTGGAGGAATTTATGGTGAGGATGGGTTCTTCAAGGTAAACAAGAAGCAAGAGGTTGTGTGGATGTTGCCTGATTGGCAACTCATTCCTGCACGGTAATTCTTTCTCCTTCAGGCAGCTGGTGCCTCAAGGCTAGTTGGGGCACTGGTATCTCTCTCTACCTCTTGGGATTTGCATTTGAATGTAAGGCTGTATGAACCAATTAATTCCGAAGTATCACAGAATTCTCTTGGAGCAGGATGTTTGACAAGGCAATGAAGCAGTTTCAGTTCAGTGAGATTACACCAAGGGTTCTCTGAGGGGCACAGCTTTGCTTAGAGATGGCTTGGACATGTTCAGAGTTCATTTGTGGCTTCCAATACTGTGGGTTTTGAATTCAAGGGTGATGTATAAGAAGTACGCATTTTGGATAATCAGTATAAGATTGGTGTTTGAAGCTGCAGCCCTGGATATTGATAAGGTAACCCTAGTACAACTCCATTTCAGAATTGGTTAGGATATGGGCACACAAAATATACTGATGAAGAATAACCTTAAAATAGAAGAAAAATCCATATTTGATGCAGAGAAGAGGGGAAAACCCAAACCAGTATCCAAGAAAGATTCCTGCAGATACAAAAAATTATCAAATCTTTGGAAATGGATTATTTTTCACACTCTGGTAGAAGGGAATTAGGGAGCTACCAAAATAAAGGTATTTCCAGGCAAAGAAAAGAGAATGTCTAAATTCCTGAGGGCACAGAACATGATCCACTAAAATAAATTTCTAAAAATTCAATGATTCAATGCAACTCATGAAGAAATGAGGCTGAGGATATGATCAAGTCAAGTCATCCACGAATAGGGAAACTTGTGGAGAGCAGTAACAGAGGATGGGAGAGCAGTGACTGAGATTGAGAGTCTCTGATGACCTCATGGGTGTGGCATGCCTGGTGCCTGGGAATGTTCCTGTGCAAGGGCACAGGATGCTTAGCTGCTGTGGGAATGCCCTGCAGATGAGGCTCTGTGCAAGAGCCCTATCAGCTCAGACCTTGATCTCAGGCACATAGCTCCTAGGAATAGAGGAATTACTGTGCTAGACAACCACAATGTTTCACTACGTCTCCTTCTCCTGAGCCTACTTGCTTCACAGTAACTTTTAACAATGGAATTTTTGAGAGCTACACAAAGCTCCCCACATTGCACTTTGCAACTGTGGATTGCAACTATGAAAAAGCTACATAGATGTTCTAGTTTTTGAAACTTTCCTGAATACAAAGAATAATGCTTGCATAGTCTTTAACCTGAGAATGAGACATATATTAATAATGATTGCTGGTCTAACTCTTTAAATCTGCATCTCCATCAGAGAGCAGCACTCCACCTGATCCCAACTGTTTATCCTCAAAATTGGTGTTTGTGAGTCTTTACTTTTTTAATCCCGCATCATCCATCACTGGAACCAGTAGTTTGACCACTCTGGTTGTGGCAGAAACTCAAGTTAACTATGCTGGATTTCATCTTATGAGCATATGATGCCTAAAAATAATTTAGGCCAGGAGAATACCAATATTACAAAATACAGATAAAGAAACAACATAGAATACCATCTTACTTCTGCTGCAAAGAATGAACTTGAGAGCAGCATGAATAAGGCACAACTATACCTCTTTCATTAGTGACATGAAGTCATTGCAACATGATACTTCAAGTTTCTTCACTAAGCCTGTTTCATGTTCATGTTTATTCTGAACATAATAATGAGAACCTCAAATATGACCTGCAATGAACAACATCACATGGCTCAGTTTCCTGGAGCAGTCTTTTTTTACCTCTGTGCTTGGCATAATCAAATATATACCTTTTCATGAACAAAAAAATTCCAGGTAAGTGGAATACTAAGAAATGTTCAGCAAAATGGAGGAGTAGTAGATCCTGATTCGTAACTTCAGCAGATTTCCATGGTGAAATTACTACCAACTTCTAGATAGTTTCAGGCTTCATATTTTCACATCTGGCTTACAAATTTATTTTTAACAATTAACTCATTCAAGATGGTGCAAGTTAGTTTTGCTCAGGTGTTGATTTCATTTTTATAATAACGTTACTTACTCATATTCTCATATCTTCAAATGAGTCTCTGTTTTAATTATAAACTGCCTGGTCATCATTCCTAAAATTGAAGTGTGCTAATTGGAATAAATCTTATAAATATACTAAGAAAATGTTAACTCATACCATTCTTCATGAGAGAAAACAAAGTGTATGATAAACCAGTTAATGCAAATAATCTTCCTATGGTGAGAAGTGTTAATCTAGTAGATCAATTCATTTGTAGTTGATGTATGGTATTTTAGTAGAGGTTTATGTAGATTTCATAATCATAAATGTCATTTTTGTAAGATATTTTCTGTTTATATGAAAATATTCATACATAGTCTTATGGTATCTTCTAAAGTTTACTTTGAAATATTTTAAAACATACATTAAAACCTTTGATTGTAGGTTTTTGCTCACAAATTGAATAGCTTATGTCATTATTTGATATTATTATTATATTTGTTCAGTAAATCTTGAAATATTAGAAATGCTGTCTATCAGATTATTTTCATATGAGTTTTGATTAGGACCCAGAAATTTCTTTAATTGCTAGGTAATGATAATATTTTATAAGAAAGCATTTGTAAATTAGAATTTCTAATAAGTGAAATAATTTAACATATACTAAATAGATTTCAAAATATTAAAAGGTAATATCTGATGGATAATAGACTGAAAAATTGATTGCACATAACTTTTTATGTACAAAGTATTCATTCAATCTGATATACTTTTTGAAAAAAGTTATTAATATGAATTTTTAATGCTAAAAATTATGAATTTTGTCAAACTAAAATGCAAATCAGTACAGATTTGCAAATAAATGATGATGGTTTTCAAATTCAAAAGCAATTCCTGTTTAGATGTTCTAGCAAATTCTTTTAAAGATGTTTATTTGAGAATTTTTCTGCCAAACTAGAGAAAAGAAAACCCTTAAAATTTCTGTTGTGCATGTAGCATCCTTCCTTTTCTGCAGCTTCCTCCACGATTTGAGTTATAAATGGCTTTTGCAAATGTCAGCCAGAATTCTCCATATTAAGGAGAATGTGGAAGGGTATCCTGTGGGGGAAGGAGAATTTGGTTTTAATGAGTCAATCTCTCTTTCTGTTTGGTGGTTTTTAGCTCCTCTGCTCTGAATCTTAATGGTTATTGCTGGAATGGTCTCACTTGGCACATCGTGCTGAGATGAATTGCTGTTTGCTCACAGCAAAAGTTTTGTAATTGACAAATTATGTAACTCACTGCAATATTTTCCTCATTTCAACAACCCAATCTGCACAAAGATTGTGTGCTGTGTGTATGTATGTGTATGTCCCACGTAATTTTGTTTCATTATTACTCTGAGAAAAATAGACATTTAAACATCTAGAGAAAATATCCATATACACATCAAAAACTTTATCAAAAGATATTAGAACAATCTCATTACTTCATTAACAAATTTTTGTTGTATGTCCTCATTTTAAAATATATGAGTTGAATATGTTTAATGTATCTTGAATTTTAAAAACAGGAAGTAATATGATGCAATCAGGGAGTTTATAATCTTCTAAGTGATGATTCTTTGAAATGGAATATTAAAAGGCAGTTTGAAATTATGTGTTCATTATATACAGTAATTCAGAAGAGTTGGCAGAAATGAGAGAAAGAGGAAGAAGAAAGAAAGATCAGTTCATATTTCTATAAAATAATTCAAGCTATGATTTTCCAACTATGGTGAAATGTAGATTTTGATTAATGGAATTAATTACATTCTTTAAATTATTTATTTTTTATCTGTTGGGGAAACAGACATACACTGGAAATGTTATTTTGACAGAATTATGTTAAAGAAAATTATGTTTGCTGTCCTTCTGCTGCCCTTTACCCCTGCAACTTGCTCCCCAAATCACACTTCTGTCATTTTCTGCCTTCATTGAAACAGGTTGACAGTAACCCCAGATACAGTTAACTGCTAGTTAAAAGGCCATTTGTTTTCAGTTATCTGAAAGTATTTCCCCATAGATGCAGTTAAACTGAGCCACTGATATCAATAAAAATCCAACTCACAGCATGCGTTAGCCCTCATAGATGCTACATTTATATTAGTACTGTGATTTTTAAGAATCCAGTGCTCCCTCTAGTTACCTCTCCATCTTTTATTTGGAGAGCTCTGAAATTCATGGGCCTTAGCTTACTAATTAAGTAAGGCAAACAAAATTATCATCCTATATACTCTTCTATTTACCAATACAAATGGACCATTTATAGCTTATCAAATTCCATGTGATAATTATATTTGAAAATAATACTTTAATATTTGACGTAATTTTATTACTCTAGCACATGTCATGAAAAACATTAATATAAAGTCATTTATAATTTTATTGAAAACAGGTGTAAATGTTGATTTGCTAAATACAAGTTATCACCTAGATAAATCTCTCCTTAATACTATGTATAAGCACATTCTGATGAAAATTTGAACCACATAAATTTGTGTCCAGATGCTTTATTATACCTATCATAATGGCATTATGTTTCAAAGCATGTTTCATTAATGAATAGTCTATAAATATTACTGACTATTCATTCAGCCAAAATCTAACAAAACATCATAACCTAACATAAAAGGTGAAATGAATCTAGTCAACAACAAAGACATGGAGAGTGGATGTAAGGTATATTAGTAGCTCATAAATCATCAGACAAATTGCTATGTGTGTTTTATAATGAATAAAACATGCTATATGTCTGCTTCCTTCTTTTTAGCCTGAAGAAATATCTTATGAGTAAAATACAGTAAGTTTAGATAATGAATTTTATGGCACCTATTATAGATATACAGAAATAGTTTAAAAATGTTTTTGTATTTCCCATTCATTAACTGTGTTCCAGCTGTTTTGAGTTGCCAAGTAAGTGGTTTCTGAACTACTGAAATATTTTTTCTTTAATTCACACAAGACTGAAGCCACAGTTGACTTTATTTTCTTGTTTCCAAAGGGCTATTGTGAAACAAGTGTGTTGCTCTTTTCTTCAAAATTTTACATATTCTCAAAGGGAAACTCTCATTTTTAAGCTCTGTTGATCAGTTGCTCAAGACATTCAATGTTTAGTAGAAGCCAGGCATGAGAGACGAAGCAAAATAGATAATAGGGAGGGAAGAAGATGGAAGAAAGAGTGAGCAAGAGAAAAGGATGGAGTTACAAAGGATGGAGAAAGAGACACAGAGAGCATGAGAGAAGTGCTGTAGATATACTGGACTGTAGTGTTTAAGAAATAGGTCAGAAAAATTGCTTAGAAGTTTTACTATGCTATTGTTTAGCTTTTTGATATTCATCAAATTACTTAATCCTTTAAAACTCTGATTTAAAAAAATAAAAATATGCTCTTTTACTTCAACAATTGTTTTATGGTAATCAAACGGGTTAATTCATGTGAACCGCTAACCACAGAGCCTGTCAAAAAGCACACAGTTGATTTATGTTAGCAATTACTATAAAATGGGATTATGGAATACAAAATGTGTACAAGGATGATGTGTTTCTAATACATAATCTGTTACTGATATATAGATTTAAAACACAAGAATGAAGTACTTATGTAAGAGAGAGCACCTATAATTTCCAGTTTTATTTATTTATATATGTTTATGGGGTTCATAATATGTACTAGGGATATTGGGATAGTACAGAAACACTGGGATAAAAGGAGGATTATATTTTGGTTGGAAAGAGAAAATTACAATTGAGTATGCTAAAATACTATAATCAAGATATGAGAAGGATACGATGGAAGTACACTGAAAGAATGATTGTGCATGCACTTGTATTAAGAGGTGATTTCTGTGAGATGATCCCTGGAGAATGTACACACTTCTGCAGAGATATAGGGAGTACTGGGGGCAGAGAGAAACCAAAGATTCCAAATATATTGATCACATTTGCAAAGTTGAAAAAGTATGTGAAACAGAATATTGAATGGAAACTGGTACTATATTTAAGAGAGAGGGCAGTGGGGGACCAAGATATTATAAAATATTTTATTTACCCAAAATAGTTCAGTTCAATCTTTAAAACATTTTTGGTTAATCATTTCTGAGCATTAAATATCAGATAGTCCTCATAATTTTTCATATTGCATTACTTTATAAAACTCAATATACTGGAGAAGATCTAGGTTTTCTGATGAATCAATGCAGAGATTTGCCCAGTAAATAGCTTATAACTCCTCAAATGTTTGTCATTGGATATTTATTGTGCAACTGAAATTATATTTAGGAAATCTCGATATAGCAATCTTTAAACAGAATGAAACAGTAAAATGTAGCATAAATAATAAGCTCATTATTAGCATGCATAAAACTTTTAGGCTTTTGATTTAAAATCATTCTATGAAACATCCTTTATTGGATGACTTGTTTTGGCTAAAGTTAAAATAGGGTTTATTTATGTAAATATGATAATTTGGAGTCTGAGTTGCAGATACAGTATGATGGTGTAGACTATTATTCATTGTCTACACCATGAACAAGTGCACCTGCAACAATGGTGATGTTGCTGTCTCCTATTTTCACCCAAGTAGATAAGTTATTTAAAAAAAAGTGGCTTTAATGTTTCTTGGTACTGCAACAAAGGCAACAGATAATATATAGATATTATAGATTTTTAAATTGTTCTAAATAGAATTTGACTGATATTCTTTCATATTTGAATATTTGCTCCATGACAACTTGCATAGTGATTTCACAAAGAATATAACAATTTTTTAAAAGAATCATTTGGATAAAGTCTAGGAGAGTCATTTTTCTTTCTTTTTTCCTTCAATAAATAGAATTCTGCAATAAAATTGCCTCAGAATCCATATTTTTTTTCTGGATAGTGAATATTTCTATACATATGATTAGAATCTGAGTTTCTGAGACAATGATAATATTATGGGAAAAGGAAGGTCCAAAATGCATAATACATTGCAGAAAGAATAACTCCTGAGCAACTTATGCATCAAAAAGTTATCCTGATCTAAGCTAAATAGAGCAATCATTCAAAACTTGTTTTATTTGACTGACAATGGCAAAGGTAGTGGCTTGTGTTATGAATTAGGAAGAATTTTCAAAGTAAAGGTAACACAGGCCAGTGAATACATTTCCATATACATGTAATTACTTATGAAATAAATGTCTATGCATTATCATTTCAAAATGAACTTCAATTTTCTTCTCATTCTGAAGCCCCAAAAGAATAGAAAGATCATATTAGGAAAATATTTCAAATATAAAGTTAGAAAGAAATCAGTGAAGCATGTTTTAGTTTCCTGTTCTTATTCTAATTTTCAGAATCTCTCATTTCCTTATCTTAATTTTCTTGTATGGAATGTGTATTAGTCAGCTTTTCATTGCTGTGACAAAAATATCTGCAGTAAACAATTTAAATAAGTAAAGAATTTGGGGCTTACAGTATCAGAAATTTCAGTCCATAGTTGATTTTGGACCTGAGATGAGGCAGAACATTGTAGCAGAAGGCAATGCTAGAGGAAAGTTTCTCAGTTTGTGGCAGTCAGGAAGCAGAGAGAGAGAAAGGGGGGAGGGACAAGAAACACTCTTCCAGCACAAACTCCCAGTGTCCTACTTTTTCCTACTATATCCCACCACCTGCAGTTTCTATGACCTCCCAGGAATTTATTTAGATATCAATGAATTAATCCACTGATGAGGTGAGAGACCTCATAATTCACTTTCCCCATCTGTTAACATTTGCACTGGGGACCAATCCTTCAACACATGAGACTTTGGGAGACATTCCAGATCCATACCATAACAGTATGTACCCTTCCAAACTACTCATGATAGTTTTATTTCCTATTCAGTGGATTTAAGATGTGAAAATGCAGTGTTGTGTATTTTTGAGGCTTTAATAAAAGTATCAATTTAATAAATAATTATAATTTAAGATAATTTACATTTTCATAGAATTAAGCAAATTAGAGAAACTTTTATATTTGTTATTTTATTTAGCCCTAATCTTCAAAAGAGTTTATCCTTAATGTATATGGTGTATGGTAAAGAATATATAAATAGAAAATAAATGAGTACCTGTGTTACAATTATTTCTGAATATGTTAGTTTCCATAAATATTGCTTTGTGTGATTTTCTTCATTATTCAATTTAAAAAAAATAAAGAATATGCAGGAAAAAAGTAAAAAATGATTTAAAAATGTGAAATTTAAATCCTATCATTAAAATAAAAGTAAATGATGTTTAGAAAATAAAATTCACAAAGTAATCATGAACATCAAAACCACATTTTTGACTGAAGAATTACTATTAGTATTAATAATAATGAAAATACAGTTGCCTAATTCAAATAACTAGAATAATTCCTAGGGAAAATAGAAAATTAACATGAAGGAATTTTACTTGAATGTGAAGATCCAATAAGAAATGAAGTAGAATTTGAATTTTCATCTCTATTTTGGGATGATAGTCATTGATATCTTAAAGGAAAATGATATTCAGGGAGTACAAAACCATGAAAAGGTGAAATCACAGGAGGGAGCCCCACATTCCCCATCTTTCTGGCTAGTTATCACCTCTTAAATTTAGCTAAGCCTAGGAAAGCCAATTAATCCTGCTGAAGTGAGAAAGTGGAAATCTGAGATCAGAGATACTCTTACAAATGGGTGGAGCTTGCAGAACAGTGAACCAGAAGGAGGGAAGAATGTGGGGTTGGGTTCTCCAAGGATCCTTGACAAAGGGTTGCCCTCATTTAGGTCAGGTGGAAATTTCACAGGGAAACTTCACAAGGCAACTACAGACTGAGCATGTCACACAGGCTGGGAGAGTAGATGTCCTGACTCACCTCAGTAGAGACTTCAATAAGTTTTGAAATACTATTAAAATGAAGTAGAGGACAGTGAAGGGAGGGGAAGAGGAAGGGGAGAAGGAAGGATAGCAGAGTGAAACAGACATAATTACCTCATGTACATATATGACTGCATGACCGATGTGATCCTACAGTATGCAAAATCAGAAAAATGAGAAATTATACTCCATTTATGTATGATTTATTAAAATACATAAATGCATTCTACTGTCATGTATAACTAATTAGAACAAATTTTAAAAATTTAAAAGAAGGAGGCCATACCTTAGGATAAGAACCACATCATGTAAGAAATTCCTTTTAAACCCTACAAAACAAAGCTAGAGGGGAAACATCAATCAGTCCAGGAATTTTTTTTTTCTTTTAGATTAAACCTAAACATTTTTGTGGGATGACAATATAAATCAAACACACACAAAGTTAGAAACTGCAGACAAAAGAACCTATTATAAATATATTTAATGACAATAGAACAGCTGATCTGAAGAAGTAAAGAGAAATTGTAGAAGAAACATGGAAATGATTAAAAGAAAGGCAAGAACAAAAATCTGAAAAGTCCAATATTCAAAATTAAAACATTTATAGGAGGAATTTATTAGGAGATTGACCATAAAAGAAATAACTATTAGTGAACAAAAAGAATTTAGCATATGAATTATCCAAACTGAAACACAGAAGAAAATTTAAGAAAAAAAATAAACATAAAAATGGTAGAATTCAATAAATTATGGGAAAGAATCAGTGAACTATAAGAACATTCCAAGTAATATATTAAATATATATTTAGGATATCAGGAAGAAGAGAGAATGGACCTAAAAAACTGAAATATTGATTGCATGTTCTCCAAATTTTTTGAAAAATTTCATGAAGTTCAGTGAGTGTTAAGCAGATAAATAAAAAACATACTCACACATTGCAAATTATACCCAAAGTGCTGAAAATCATAGAAGAAAAGAAACTCTTTAAAGTAGCACGAGAAATGTGATATAATGCATGCATAAAGCAATGATACAAACAACTGCTACATTATAATTAGAAAATATAAAGGTAAGAAAAATTGATATTTTTAAAACATTCAGAGAAAAATAAATTGTCAACTGCCATTTTTTATAAGGTTATAAAATAACCTTTTATAACCTATAAAAATAACCTTATATTTGATAAAAATAACCTTATATTTGTGTGATATAAAGAAAATTCCATGAAAACTAAGCAAATGGGTCATCACCATATATGCAGTAAAAGTCTTCAAGATTAAAATAAATCATATCAGTGAAAATCCCTATGTATAATTAGGGTAATTAGCAAAGTTAATGATAAATTATGAATAAGTGAATAAATATCTAGATGAATATTTTTCCTAACTTCCAAAAAAAGCTGTTAAAAGATAATACATTTTTTGTAAGATTATTTATACTATATTTGGAAATAAAATATATCATAAAATTAGCACAAGAGATAATTGATTAATGAAAACATGATGTTGGATGCTTCTTATATTTGAAAATGTGGATTGTGAAGTATAAAATAATACAACATAATTTTCAATAGATTATTAAAATGTAAGATGACATATTTCAATTTTAAGCTCCAAAATTTATAAGCTCCAAAATTTAGAAAACAGGGAACAAAATGGAGGAAACAAATTGAAAATGAAAGAATATGTGTCAACTCCAGAAAAGGAAAATCAGAATTCTTGAAAAACATAAAAAAACAATTAGCAGTAAATTGAAAAGCAGTGGGTGGATACAAACAGAAACATATCAAAAATGCCACTGCATATCAATGTTCCAATCAAAAGAACTAATCACCCTGATTTTCAAAAAGGATGCTACAATATGTTCCCTATAATAAAAAAACTTCATATATTAGTATATATGTATATTTATGTATATATGATATTTATATATTAAATATTACATGTGCATCTAATAAAATATATGTATATGAATAAAATATATGTAATATAATATGGATATGTGTTACATATATGCATATATGTACATATGTATACAAGCCACACATAGGTTGAAATTAAAGGGCAGAAAAATAATATCATGAAATTATAATCAAATAAAGGATTATAAAAATCTTCTTTTTTAATGAAAAAAAAGATTTCACTATGAGGGTGAGAGTAACATTTCATTTCATAATGATGAATGGGTGACCTGAACAGTAAGACATGACAATGATAAATGCATGTTTTCCCAGTAAGAGAACTTCATTACACATAAAACAAAATCGAACAGAACTAAAGAAAGAAAGTCCACAATCATTGTTAAGGATTTATCATTCATCTTCACGAAATAAAAATAAAACTAATAGACAAAAAGCAGGTACAATATTGATTATCTGAACAAGACAATCCATCACTTTCACTTAATTTGCACGTACAGAACACTGTACCCAGCACTTTTACCTAATAGCATTGTAGTTGAACTTGGAATACTCCTCAAATAATTTATGATCTGGGCCATAAAATAAAATCCAATGCAACTAAAACATTTGAAATCTGAGTAAAATTAAACAGATGAATGGATAAAGAAACTGTGGTATATATACACAATGGAATATTACTCAGCCATAAAGAAGAACAAAATTATGGCATTTGTAGGTAAATGGATGATGTTGGAGACTATTATGCTAAGTGAGATCAGCCAATCCCCAAAATCCAAAGGCCGAATGGTCTCTCTGATAAGTGAAAGATGATGCATAATGTGGGATGGAATGATGGCAAGAATGGAGAAAGGATAGAGAGCATAGAGGGAAGGGAGGGGTGGGGTTGAGGTTGGGGGGTAAGAATAATAACAGTATGTGTGACAGACATCATTGCCCTGTGTACATGTATGAATGCACAGATGGGGTGACTCTACTTTGTGTACAACCAGAGAAACAATTGCTGTACTCCATTTGTGTTCAATGAATCAAAAAATTAAATAAAAAAATAAAATAAAATAAAATAAAATAAAATAGAGCATATGAAAATTGTTAAGTAGTTTAAAGCAGAACTTAGAGGAAATACATATAGTTAAAAAGACTTACTTTGTGGGGAAAAGAGTTTGGCTGTAAAAATCAGTCATTTAATTTTTTACTTTAAGAAGATGCCTAAATAAGAGGAAATAAATCCAAAGTCCTGAAAAAGAAGAAAATGTTGCATGTTCATTACTATTTAGTTCAGTATATTCTAGATATATTACTGTTGGTCTATAATTTAATTTTGCTGTGGTAAAAGAAAGTACTCTGTATGATTCTGATATTTACAACTCTACTGAGATTTGTTTTATGACCATGATATGTATTATCTTTTTAAATATTCTTTGTTCACTGATAAAAGTGTGACTACAGCAGTTTTGAGACACTGCCTTCTATATATATGCAAATTTGACAAATTGATGGATGGTGCTATGCTCATAATCTACATGTTCTTTTTTTACCTCCATTTGTTTTATTTCAACTACTTAGAGATATATGTTAAAATCATTTTGATAAAGGCAAATGCATGAAAGGAGAAACAAAAATGGGGAAATTATGAAATGAAATGTATTCACAAATTGAAAATACAAGTATAATTGTATGAGCACTAGCAAGATGGATCAAGGGAAAACATCAAGAAAAAGTTGATATAATTAACAGTTTTTCAGAAACTTACCAGCTGACAAAGGAACATTATTCAAAACTGTATTATTAAATTCTACAACTAACACAAAATAAGAAAATATATTTAACACAATTATTCCAATTTGTGAAGAAAAACATCTATCAATTACCTAATTATTGATTTTATAGTTAAGTATTCTATCGAAACCAGCCAGAAACATATTCAATAATCTGTTAAGTTGTAGCAATAGCACAATGTGCAGAAGTTTTTCTACCACCTACTACTGTTAGCAAGAAGTTTTTTATTTTTTATATAATTACAAAGTTTTTTTCTGTAAAAATTGATTTTTCTTTAAAACAATATTACATAAATATATTTTGGAAGTTAATAGGCTGCAGGTAAATCAGTGGTGTGCTAAAGACAGTAGTTTTCAGAGTGCACTCTGAACCAGCAGTAGCATCATCTGGACATCACCTAGGGACTTACTAGAAATGCTAATTCTCAGTACCATTTCTAGAAATATTGAATCAGAAATGCAGGGGTTAGGACCTAGCAAATGGTGTTTTATGAAACTCCTCAAACCAATAAAATAAATGCTTAAGTTTAGAGTCATTTGTTTTAGGGCATTTCCATTACTTCCAATCAGAGCTACATGCTTAAAGTTGTCAGATGGTGGAAGTAATGTTGCTACAATATCATTTCCATAGCAATGCTTAAAAAGCAGACAATGAAAAAGTAGATTACAATCTAACACACCAACTATCAAACCAGAATAATTTCCACTGAAAGAGTCCACCACATTTCCAGCATTTCAATACATTCAGTAACCAAAGTATAGTCAACATTAATTTCTTAGAGCAATCTTCCAATTAAAAGAGGTTAGACATCAAAAATACACCTTGAGAGACTTCAAGTCTGTGTCTCCAAAGTTACTAATTCACTTTTTGAAAACCAAATACTTCAGCTAAATTATTAATTTCTCAAATAGCACTTTTGGTGTCTGAAATATTTTGTACATTTGACTCAATAAACTGGTTAATTTACTTCAGATTTTCAAACTAGTTAAATAGAAGTAATTTTGGATACAATAGAAGCTACAAAACAAAAATTTCCTTTATTCAAAATTCTATGCTCACAGAATTCTTTTGTTGTTGTTTTTCTTTCTTTTTTTGTTTTGTTTTTGTTTGTTATTTTTCATTTCAGGAATCTTTGAAGTTCAGTTCAAGCCCTGAAATCCCAAAGTACAAACATCTTATTAATTGAAATTCAATCACAACAGCTTAATTGGGACCAAAGTGCTCCCAAGAAAAGTATAGTAGTTCCTTTCAAGTCTTAGCATTTTGAGAACTTCATTAAGCCAAGATCCAGTTTTTACAATTTCTCTTGTCCTTGTCCCTTCCTCATTTCTTCACACTAAATTTTGCTTTTGAGGCAGTTTTATAACTGAGTAACTAGACTACCACTTCTGTTTTTCTAAAAAATTCAGTCATGATGAAGCAAAATTGTTTTGAATTATGTTCTATCATGGAGATGATAAAGCAGAAGTAAAATCATGTGATGATCATAAAAACACCAGCAGGATCTTCTCACACTTATAGCAATGTTAGAGGACAAGATTTTTGTCAGTTTTACTCTATCAACAAAAACTCCTTATCAAATACTTTGATAATACTCAATATTAACAAAATCAGCAGTCACATCTTCAGTTTATGTGTAAACTAGCAATCAGAAAAGACCAAAGTCAAAATTATAGATTTTAAATTGTTTAAATTTCTAATCAGACTTCAAATTAAGAGTCTGAAAATCTGTGCTGTACTGATGCATATGTGTATATCAATGTGTCAGAATCAAGAGACTATCATAATAAATATACTAAAAATGACATCTGTTTCAAAAACAATAGAAGCCTATTCCTCATCTCTAGAGCATCCAATGTAGATTTCTGGTCCACAGGCAGCTCTCTTTCATGTAGTAAGTCAGAAGTCCAGAACCTTTCAGTCATTTAGCCCTCTCATCCCAGAGGTCAAGGGTCTGTGATTCAGGAATCCATCTGGGAAAGAAAGATGCAGTCTGGGTTGGAGAACACTTGTCAAGCTTAATCTTGAGACAGGATCCATCGCTTCTCATTTAACACTGTCTAGAAAGCAAATGGCTATATCTAAATGCAAGGTAGGCTGGGAAATGTAAAATAGCGTGTGCTGAAGATAAGAAAATGCATTTTGATGAACTGATGGCAGTCTGCTGTAGTCAGCTTCAATTAATTTAAAACTCTACTAATTTAATTCTTTGCATAAAGCTTAATTTATAAAGGCAAACTAAAGTGGCAGAAAGTTTAAATTTACAGCATAAGTACGAGATGCTCTAAGTGACAGTGAAGAGATGTGAAGCTAAAAGAAATTTTATAAAAGTAAAACCAAATTCATACAAATAAGTCAGAGGGTTGTGTGTCTGTTTATATATGCTCATCTGCAATGTCTGTGGTATTTACTTATAATGGCTAAGGGAAAATGTTCATATGCACACTTAAATATGATTCAGACCATGTCCACGGTGGGTGCACTTATCTGTTTCTATTGCTTCAACTATCACTCTCAACTAGACAGAAACATGGTGCATATAAAAAAAGCATAAGTTCTAGGTTCAAACATTCCAAATATGCAATCTTGGTTAAGCTGCTTACTAATTTTTCAGCTTACTAATTGTGTGACTTTTCATACTAATCTCCTCATTTTTAAAAGGGCAATCTTTCTACTTTGAAGATTTTGAGGATTACATGAGATAATGCCTGACAACTCTCTGACCCACCAGAAACAAACTATAAATAGTAACCATTATTTTTATGACTTTCCTATCTCCAGTTCTGATCTCTCTCCTGAACTTGTGTCCTATTTATTCAACTTCTTCCTTGCTATTTTCATCCTTTAGTTTCCGATTCTATTTTCCAGTAAGTAAAAGCATTGCTTCTAACATTAACCCAGATAAATAGATTCTGCCAACTTAAAAGTCTCTAATCATAATATCACTGCTGGCCTCATTATATTTCATGCATAATGTCAAAATTGCATTAATAGCTCCTATATCATCTCTGTGCCTTTTCCACATACTTTTCTATGGCATCCAATTTCTAAGTCTTCAGAGGCATTTTGCAACAATTTCAAATCATGATTTTCAAGGCCCTTCTCAAATTTGATTTATCAAAATTTTTTCAAATTCACTTCCTGTTATTTCTTTTGCCTGATTAGTATACATTAGCACAAACTTTAGCTACATATTTACCCAAAAATCTAATGTCACTTTTAATTTACATATCTTTCTATCCTGGACTATCTACCTGGAATGCATTTTCTCACTTTCTCTGGTGATTATATTTGCCTACTCTAATGTCCCACTAAGACTCAGTTAAATCTTAATTCATCCACTAAACTTTATGGGACAAGAAATGCCAAAGGACATTAAAAATTAGCCCCCAATAAAGGTAACCTTCAACTAAGGGATACATTATCTGAGTTTCTCACTTCCAACATTGCTTCCAATTGCTCTTAGAAAAGCGAATTTTCAGAATTAGTGCTTTATGTCTCAGTATGGACATATTTCTAAAGCCTAGTGATAAATGAGGAAAATCGCCATTTTGAAGTCTATTTTAAGTAGTAGAATCAACTAAATATAGGACTTTGATTGTTACATCATGAAACATCAGAATTAAGTAGAAAGAAATCTATGGAATTTTTGAGGGATGTATATTCACACTGTGAATATTAAAATGTTTGTTAGAATTACTGAAAAAGAGAGGAGGAGCAAGAGATCTTGCCTTCTCCTGTAGTAACTTCTGTCATCCCTGTTGCAAGATTTAACCCTGTGTTTTGAATTACGTATCATAAATTTTCATTTATATCATTTTCCCACAGCTAAATGCCACAAGTCAAAACCCTACTGCCAGAGCCTTTTTCTTCTAGAGTCCTGGGGTAGTGTGTCATTTTCTCTCAGTAATCTTTATTTGATATCTTGTATTCAATTCTATGAGCTCAGGTCACATTATTTCACACATGCAATCAGTGTTCCACATTTGAAAACTGAATTACCTTCATTGAACATGCCTGTTTATTTTCTACACCCTTTTATGTCTCTGTCAGTCATCATGTTACCTTATGCTCCATATAAAAGCCGAAAAGCTCATGGAAAATTAAGCAGCACTGTTCAGAACAGAAGGGGTGACACAAGTCATTTTAAAGATGGGATTTTTATGAAATGATGCTGATATTCTCTGTCTGTGCCTCCTAATGGATTATCCCTCTGTCTATAGCTCAGGGAAGCAAATTTTTGTAGAATGATTTGAGAGGTAGATTTCCTTCTATTTCCCTGTTCGTAGGAGCTGGGGCATTGGATTACAATAAGTTCAAGTAATTTTTCCCCAATTTCCCTTTCTTCAGATCCAAGTCTAACAGTGGCTGCATTCTGTTATCAATAGTCACACCCCTGGATTTTGGTTACTCTGCACACCTTGGCACCTTTAGCCTAGCAGTGATAAAGTACTTCACCTGCATGTGTTGATTTTCCTTTATTGCAGTTACATGTTTTAAGCATATCTTCCTTCAATTTCCCTTTCTCATGAAGAGCTAGTTTGTTTAGTAATTGGTACTGGAAGTGACCCCAGAAAATCATCCATTGAAATGAGGTTCTGGGAATAGGTTGAACATGAATTTGAAGAGGGCAAGTTAATTGCAGTTATCAGGTGATGGTGGAATTTTCTAGGTTGCTAATATTAAGGAAATGCTTTTTACTTCTCTATACAGATAATGAAAAGGATGTGCAGGAAGGTAGATTATGCTGATTATTATTCAAATGATCCTTAGAAATACCCTAAAATTTTTATTAGTCAAATATTGCTGCATAATAAATCAGCACAAATTTAGAGACTTAAGACAACTTCCATTTATTTTTCCTCCCAATAATATGGGTCCAAGCACGATTCTGTTCACCTGGGTCAGACAAGGCTGTTCTTTCTTGGGCTTACTGAAGTAAGTAGGGTGAACTGACAGATCAGCTGAGTGTTGACTTAAGTAGAATGAGCTAAGTGTGGCTGGTCTAGAATATCCTCTTCTGGGATTACTCAGTTCTTATCTATGTGGTCTCTAATTCCTCAGCAGGCTAGTATGGGCTTATAATTGTGGCATTGACATAGTTCAAAGAATGAAGAAAAACAGAAAATGCAACCCATTTTATTGCCTGGGCTCTAAATTACAAAATTATTATTTTTATCATATTCTATTGGTTAAAGCAAATTGAAGAAGCAGCCCAGAGTCAAGGTTTGAAGTAATGGTTCCAATTCTTGAAGGGTGGCTGCAAAGCCTCTGTTATGGTCTAGATGTGAGGTGTTCCCCCAAAGTTCATGTGTGAGACAATGCAAGCAGATTTCAAGAAAAATGATTGAGTTATGGGAGCCTTAATCCAATTAGTGAGTCAATCCCCTGTTGGAATTAACTGAGTGGTACCTAAAGGCAGGAGGAGTGTTCCTAGAGGAGGTGGGTCATTGGAGGCATGCCTTTCACATATATATTTGCTATCTGATGAATGGAATTTCTCTCTCTCTCTCTCTCTTTCTCTCTCTCTGTTTTTATTTGATTTTTATTTTTACAGACTACATTTTGATTCATTGTACACAAATGTGGTACAACTTTCATTTCTATGGTTTTGTACGATGTAGATTCATACCATTCATGTTATCATACATGTACAGAGGATAATGTCTGTCTCATTTCACCATCTTTCATACCCCATCCCCCTCCTCCCTCTCATTTTCCCTCTATGTAATCCAAAGTTCCTCCATTCTTCTCTTACCCCCCCACCCCTATTATGTATCATCACCCACTTATCAGGGAAAACATTCAGCCTTTGGTTTTTTGGGCTTGCTTCCTGATAGGAGAGCCACTGCCTTCTGCCACACTATTTTGCCATGGTGTTCTGTCTCACCTTGAGCCCTGAAGCATGGAGAGAGCTGTCTATGGACTGAGAATTCTGAAACTGTGAGCCCCAAAATAAACTTTTACTCCTCTAAAGTTGTTCTTGGCAAGGTTTTTACTCACAGCAGTGAAAAAAGAGCTGACAAAAACAGTCATATTGTGAAGATAAGTGACATGGACATGGTGGGCATATTGGATATTTTTTGGTGCTCAATTCACTTCAAATGATCTGCCTGAGAAGTTCGGCCTTTTTGACTACATCAACATCCATCTTTCTGTTGGGTTTGACGGTTAAGAGAGAATGTTAGCAGAGTGGAGAGTGTACGAAAATATTTCTAACTGAAAATAGCTCATGGGCTAGGATCAAGGACCTGTCTGGTGGGTTTATATTTATGATTCTTCATTACCATTGATTAATTAAAATAACACTTTTAAGGGACTAATGCATAGTAATTAATTTTTCAGATATTTTATTTCATAATTTAGGGACACAAATTATCTTCTGAACAAACTTCAATATGGCCATCTATGTCACAGTATCCATAAAATTGAAAATTGATAAAATGTATCTTGAAAACATTTTAATTGTATATACTTGTGAGGATTTTTAAATTGAAAAATTACCTTTGTGACTTAAAACAGTGTCTATTTTAATATTGTAATCAAATTCTTTTTGAATTAAATCAATAATTAAAATAATTTAATTTGAGCATTGATTTTATCTATCTATAATTTGTGAATCAGATGTTTCTTGACATATTTATATTTGATTCTTTTTATTTCCATGGTATAAGATAGCAGAGTAATTGTTAGTGCTTGAGATTTCATTTTACATATTATACTTAGAGTTGTTTTATCATGAATACTATAAAATATATTTATTTTAACTACAGTGTCTTAGATTACCAAAGAAATAGAGTGATATTTGCTTTTAATGTGTATCTGAAAGTCAGTGGATACATCTCAAAAAGTTTATACCAATATTTATTTAGAATAAAGAATACTGTAACTAAAGATTGGATTTGTGATCATTTCTCAAATTTCCCATGTCTGTATTTGTCTCTATCAACCTATTACAATCTCATATTTATTATATTTACATGTCCCGTGTGTGTGTATTTGTTGTCACTGAACCATAGGCATGAAAGCTATTACCACCATAACTGTTCCCTGAAGTACTTCAGCCTGCATCCGTTAAGAATAAAAGGTATTCTTCTACATAATTTTGATTACATTATCATAACTAAATGTCTTACATTCTGTATTTGTGTGTGTTTTCTTATGGTGGCATAATCCTAAGCATTTCTTTTGGGATTTAGGTCCAACAATTTTATTTGTTTAATTTAAACAAGGTTGACAAAATACTCCATGGGCAATATCACCCACACCATTTATATTACATCTCCTTAGGAGACCATAATGTCCAGTTTTATCAGTAGTAGTAAAGTAGTCTGTAGAATGATGATTTGACAATGCACAACTTTTATGTTTCCTAAAATTCTTTCATTCAATTATTATTTTCCTATAAATTTAATGTATTTGGGATTACAAAATATTTTCTAAAATTTCTAGGATTGCATCTCATGTATAAGCTTGTATTGTTTGAAAAAATAAAAGTTTTCTTACCACTTTTTTATTTATTAGTTTTTTATGTACCCATATATAATCATGATTTTTAACATATGGTCAATGAGCAGCTTTGATATAATGTTAAATAATTAATTGCATACAATATATGAATTTATCTATTCTTTTCTAAAATTTCTTCTATTAGTTTCCATTGGGTGAAGTTCACCCTCTAATGACTTTCTAAGAAAGGACTCATGGGTAAGTTTTCTTGATGTTCTTGCTCTTTTCTTTATTAGATGCATGAAGATCTTCATGAGATATGAAGTCTCATATTAAATCTTACAAATTTCTTAAGAATATATGGCCCTGACCACCTAATTTTAATAAACTAATCCACATAATAAAGAACTCCATACTGAGTACAAGAGAACCATAAAAAGAACAAATTTTTCCCTAGGAATAAAGATAATAACTTAGACTGTTAACAAATGAAATCATTCTGGGAGGCAAAGATTTCAGATAAGATTAAATTAGGAGATAGATCATAGAAAATCTGAAAACAATGAGGAGAAAAGCAGTGGCTCATTTTTCAAAATTTATTTTTTACCTTTTAATTTAAAAAAATTAAAATTTGTTCTGTTATACATGACAGTACAATGTGTTTTGGCAAAGTATACACAAATAGAGTATAATTTATTCTATTTAGGATCCCACTCTTGTGGTTGTACATGAGACTGAGTGATCTTGGTCATGTATTCAAATGCAAGGCTAGGAAAGTTATGTCTGATTAATTCTACTATCTTTCCTATTCCCCTCCTCATTTCCTTCTCTTCATTCCCTTTGTCTAATCCAATGGATTTTTATTATCCTTCCCCCGCCCCCACCAATTTCCCTTCTTTGAGTTAGCATCCATGAGTCAGAGAAGACATTTGGACTTTGGCTTTGGGGGGATTGGCTTATTTTACTTAGCATGATATTCTACAGTTTCATCCATTTATCAGCAAATGTCATTATTTCATTCTTCTTCATGTCTGAGTAATATTCCCTCATATATATGTACCACATTTTCTTCATCCATTATCCATTGAAGGACACACAGGTTGTTTCCATGGTTTGGGTATTGTAAGTTGAGCTGCTATAAACATTTATGTGGTTGCATCACTGTAGTATACTGTTTTTAAGTCCTTTGGGTTTAGACTGAGGAGTAGGAAAACTGGGTCAAATGGTAGTTCCATTCCAAGACTTCTAAGGAATCTCCATGCTGCTCTCCATAGTGGTTGTACCAATTTACAGTTTCACCAACAATGTATGAGAGTACCTTTCTCCCCACATCCTCGCCAACATTTATTACTACTTGTATTCTTTATAATTTACTCAATGCTATAAGAAAATGACTTTTCTTTGAGACATTTAAAAAAATTAAATAAATATAGCACTGATAATTATTTATTGATTTTTCAATTAGCTAAGCCAAAAATTTAGTTATTTGGAAGTTAGAAGATTTATACTTTTATTATACACTGAACACTTGACATAGAATGTAATAAATTTTATATTATGCTATGAGATACTTTAATGATATTCTTTGTTATTTCTCTATTTATTCTTCCCATTGCCAAATTCTTTCTTGTTTGTATCACATTTGTATCGCTTCAGTTAAGAATGCAAAAATAGATTATTTTGGAAAAGATGATTTCGCCTCATTATGGGCCTGCTGTTAATTATTTACTGTGTGCTTAATTCACACTTCAGGTTGCTTATGGGGAACATGAATTTGGGAAACTTCCTCTTCAGGGTTTTGATACTTAGGGATCCATCATGGTCTGTATTAATACAGCTTCTCTCTGTCTTTACTAGACTAAAATCAGTAAATTGAGAAAACCTATGAAATTGTTAATTGAAGTACTTCTTCCTTATATTTCAAAAATAGCCTGCAATTTACATATGAATGTAAATTGAGAGATGCTTATGTTTCATAACAATGGAATTTGAACAATGTTAGCAGGAGATACTAGTTTGTACTTTTGTTTAGCAGAATATATTTAGCATTGATGGAGTGAAAACTCACTGAACCATGGAACAAGAGTGTGAGTTTGTGTTGGTGGAGAGTGATGAGGGGAATGTGACAAGATGCAGAAAGAAAAATATCTTTTCAATTTAGCAGGTAAAAAAACCAAAGATAAACAAAATGCAGAGTAACTGGGTTGGCATTTTGGCAATGTTTTGCTAGACTGAGTGATCTCCACATCAAGATTGCATTAGTTTGATGAAAGTTATTATTTAAAAATGTTTTCTAAGCAATGAACATAATTAGACAATATAGTAGAATGAATATTAACTTAAAATATATATTCATTAAAACTCTCATTCCATTTCCCTTTGACTGATTAAGAAAATTAGAACAATTACAAAGGCATTGACATCTGCAGGATGGCAGAGTAGGAGCTTCCATGATCGTCACACAGAAACACCAATTTGAGTAAATATCTGAGCATAATAATAGCTTCATGAGAGCTCAACCCAGGGAAGAGCTTACAGCACCTGGATAAAACACAGGAATAAGAAGATATGTTTGAGAGGATATGAAGGAGAGTTTCATTTTACCTGCATCATACTCCCCAACACTCATGCAGGGAAGGGAAGAGAGGGATTCCCTTCTACTGAGAGAAGGAGAGTGACATGAGAATGTTTCTTCACCATGGACCTCAGCAGCAGGCTGGCCCCTGTTGGCCCAGGCATCAGGTCCAGCTACACAGAAATAAACAATAATGAAAAAAATGTGAGACACACACACACACACACACACACACACACACACACACACACAATGATCCCTCACTTAAGATGGAATGAGTTACAATTTTTTTGACTGAAGTGAGGTGAAAGTGGTACACATCAGTTGACATGGAAGTTTGAATTTTGATCTTTTCCTGGGCTAGCTATATGAAGCACCACACTCCTAATTCAGAGCAGCAGCAGAGATGTGCAACTCCCAGTCAGGAGACCATGAGGGTAAACAAAGGATTCCCCACTGTGAGTTGTCTTGCTAACCTTACCTGTGGTAGGTGAGGTTTAGTAAGTGTACTTTCAATGTAAAATATTTTCAATTTATGATGGGTTCGGATATAAGCTCACTGTATATCGAGGATAATCTGTATATATATATATATACCATTTATTTATATATATATACTACATATTTATATATATAAATACATACATATTCCATGTATTTCTTTTTTTTATTTTTAAAAGGACTTTTAATAGGATGTTAAAAACCATGAGATACAAAGGGTGAACTTGATTTTATAAAAACTTAAAAGTTTTGCTTTTTAAAAGAATATTAGACAGGAGAAAAGGGTATGTCATGGAATAGAAGAAAACATTTGTAAAACATGCATTTAATAAAGAAACTGGGGTTGGTGTGTAGTTCAGTGGTAGAGCACTTGTCTAGCATGCACAAGGCCCTAAGTTCCATTCCCAGAACTGCCAAAAAACAAAAAATAAGCAAAGAAGTTATATTTTAAATATATATAATACACTTCAACTCACTAATATATAAACAAGCAAGGCAATTTAACAAATACGAAAAAGATTGGAATAGATATTCATAAAAGAAATTATACAGAAGGCAATCAATTATGTAAAATGATACTCAAAATATCTTTAGAAAATACAAATTAAAACCACAAGTTAGTATTTCATAGTTAGTACGGTACCTACAGTTAAATAGTGCTAATTGTTGGCAAGCAACTAATAACACTGCTAGCAGGAATGCAGAATGGTATAACACTTAGAGAAATAGTTTGCAATTTCCAAAAAAGTTAAATTGTACACACATATATATGCGTATGTGTGTGCATCTATATAAAAACACATATAGATATCATCCCAGCCACTGAACTCATAGGATTCACTCAAGAAAGGGAAAAGCATATGCCCAAAGATTTGTGCATTAATGTTCATAGCAACTTTATTTACAGTAGCCCAAACTTAAAAAGAAATTCAGATTCACCAGACTCTCTATTGACCTTCCCTGTGTTTCATTGTTTGCAATAAAAACAGTTGATTTTTCTGATTTTTTTAAGCAAATGTCATGCAAAAAATCCAGGCTGTTTAGATTAAGGTCTTAGGTATTTTCTCTCTTTTATTGATTTTTTTTGAAGATTCAAGACATTTTATTAACAGCTACTACAAACAGTAAGATAGCTCAATTAGATTACCAAGTACAAAATCAACATACAAAACTCAGCAGTTTACATATATTCAAACAATCTTTTGGAAAATAGAAAGAAAGAAAAGATTTCATAAATATCCTAATATATTTGTCAATATAAATGTGAGACCTATTAAAAATAAAAATTTAAACAACCACTGAAGTAAAAAAAATAGCCTTTCAACAAATAGAAGGACCATATTATTATGTAAATTAATTTGTAAATTTAACAAAATCTCAATGAAAACGTAACAGTTTTAAGCTATATCAATTGATGTTAAATTTAGTGAAAAAAAAATAAACATAGAATTGCAACCAGCACTAAAACTCATTAAGGCATTTTTAACAGCCTAACTAATTTAAGAGTATCATACTCATCTAATAGCAAAACAGAATGCCCAGAAGTAAGTGCACTGAGATACATATAAAAATTGAATGTATAAAGAGGACATCATCTCAAATCACTGGAAAAAAGAAGTAGTCAATAAATGTTATAGGAATAAGTAAAGTAATACCCCTGCCTTACCTCATATACCATGGTAAGTTCCATGTATACCAAAGATAAATTTTAAATAACACAACCATTAAATAATAATAAGAAAACTTGAATATTTTTTCTTTACAAATCTGGAGTTAGCAAGAACTATCTAACCTTTCATGACTCAAAATCCCCAAGTCATAAATTACTTCACTAATACATTTTGTTACACAAAAATCAATTTTTTATGGAAAGAAGTGCCATAAACAAACTTTTAAATAAACACAACTAAGGAAGATATTTACACCTCATATCACAAAGAGCTATCCTTCTAACATGTCAATTGACAAAATCATAATCCTTTTGAAACATAGAAAAAGGAAATAAAATTTGCTATTAATAAACAACAAGGTAGTTAACTTCACTCATTAAAAAAGAAAAATGAAAGACCGTTTTCTCTCTCTCCATTGGCAAAAATTCTAAGTTAGCTAACATACTCAACTGATAGGACTCTGGAGGGGAAAGCACATTCTAATGCATTCTGACAGCAGTCTGTTAAAGTCACCCAGAATTACTGTGTTGTGTTCTATTCATTTCCTGGAACTGAGAAGGATTTGTTTGGCATACTTGGATGTGCCATCGTTTGGGGCATAAACGTTTATGATTGTTATGTCATCCTGATTTTTGTTTCCCTTAAACAGTATGAAATATCCTTCTTTATCCCTTCGACTAACTTTAGCTTGACAACCACTTTATCTGATGTATGGATGGAAACTCCTGCTTTTTTTCTGAGTCTATGTGCATGGTAGGTTTTTCCCATCCTTTCACCTTCAGTCTATGAATGACTTTTTCAATAAAATGAGTCTCTTGAAGGCAGCATATTGTTGGGCCTTTCTTTTTAATCCAATCTGCCAGTCTATGTCTTTTCATTGATGAGTTCAGGACATTAACATTCAGGACATTAACATCTCTTATATTGAGATATGATTTGTATTTCTAGTAATTTTGGCTTATTTTTGGTTTAACTTGACTTAGTTTCTCCTTTGATTGGCTTTTCCTTTAGACTAGTTCCTCTCTTTGCTGACCTACATTGTTGTTTTTCATTTCCTCCTCATGGAAATTTTGCTGAGAATGTTCTGCAGCCCAGGCTTTCTATTTGTAAATACTTTTAACTTTTGTTTATCAAAGAAGGATTTTATTTCATCTTCAAATCTGAAGATTAGTTTTGCTGGGTATCAGTTTCTTGTTTGGCAACAATTTTCTTTCAGAAGTTGAAATATGTTGTTCCAGGCCCTTGTAGCTTTTATGGTCTGGGCTGAGAAATCTGCTGACATCCCTATGGGTTTCCCCCTACATGGAATCTAATGCTTTTCTCTCACTGTTTTTATTTTTTTTATTTTTTATTTTTTTAATTTACTTATTGATTAATTGAACACAAATGGAGTACAGCTATTGTTTCACTGGTTGTACACAAAATAGAGTCACACCATCTGTGCATTCATGCATGTACACAGGGCAATGGTATCTGTCACACATTCTGTTATTATTTTTACCACCCACCCTGCCCCCACCCCTCCCTTCCCTCTATGCTCTCTATCCTTCCTCCATTCTTGCCACCCTTCCCCCCCGCATTATGCATCATCATTCATTTATCAGAGAGACCATTCGGCCTTTGGATTTTTGGGATTGGCTGATCTCACTTAGCATAACAGTCTCCGAACATCATCCATTTACCTACAAATGCCATAATTTTATTCTTCTTTATGGCTGAGTAATATTCCATTGTGTATATATACCACAGTTTCTTTATCCATTCATCTACTGAAGGGCATCTAGGTTGATTCCATAATCTAGCTATTGTGAATTGAGCAGCTATGAACATTGATGTGGCTGCATCACCATAGCAATCTGATGTTAAGTCCTTTGGGTATAGGCCAATGAGTGGGATAGCAGGGTCAAATGGTGGATCCATTCCAAGTTTTCTAAGGAATCTCCACACTGCTTTCCAGAGTGGCTGCTCCAACTTGCACTCCCACCAGCAATGTATGAGTGTACCCTTTTCCCCACATCCTCGCCAACACCTGTTGTTGCCTGTGTTCTTAATAAAATACATTCTAATTGGGGTAAGATGAAATCTTAAGGTGGTTTTGATTTGCATTTCTCTTATAACAAGTGATGTTGAACATTTTTTCATAAATCTGTTGATTGCTTGTAGATCTTCCTCTGTAAAGTGTCTGTTCATTTCCTTGGCCCATTTATTGATTGGGTTATTAGTGTTCTTGGTGTAAAGATTTTTGAGTACTTGGTAGATTCTGGAGATTAGTGCTCTGTCCGAAGTGTGTGTGGCAAAGATTTTCTCCCACTCTGAAGGCTCTCTCTTCACATTGCTGATTGTTTCCTTTGCTGATAAAAAGCTTTTTAGTTTGACTCTATCCCAATCATTGCTTCCTGCTTTTATTTCTTGTGCTTTGGGAGTCATGTTAAGGAAATCTGGTCCTAGGCCAACATAATGAAGATTTGGACCTATTTTCTCTTCTATTAGGTGCAGAGTCTCTAGTCTGATTTCTAGGTCCTTGATCCACTTTGAGTTGAGTTTTGTACAGGGTGAGAGATATGGGTTTAGTTTCATTTTGCTGCATATGGATTTCCAGTTTTCCCAGCACCATTTGTTGAAGAGGCTGTCTTTTCTCCATTGCATGTTTTTGCCTCCTTTGTCAAGTATGGTTTGGACCCCTCGGCACCATTTTGCAGCTTCCTTGGCAGAGAGGTTCCGTCTCCGTCTGCCTGGGGATTCCGAGCTGCGGCCAGTCTTCCAAGTCACTGCGCCGCGGCTCCTGGAAAGGTCTGGCTGGGAGCCACTGGGGTTGCTGACTCCAGCGAGGAGCTTAGGGCCTTTGGCACCATCTTACAGTGTCCCCAGGAGAGAGCAACCACCTGCCACTGCATGAGCCCCCAGCAAGGAGTTCAGGCCAGCCTGGGCTCTCAAGCCCAGTGTCTCCATCACTGAGCACAGTTCTGTGACACCACCCCAACTTGGTCTAGTGCCCAGGTCCACACCCTGGCCCAGAGTCTACCACCTTGCTGTATCTAATTGTCTATCAACACTAGGCTGCCTCTGCCCAGAAGCATTGATCATTCCCAACCTGGAGGTAGTGGGACAGCACCTTTATTGGGTCACCACTTGATCAAGCACCTCTCAAGCAACAGGTGAGTTACTGGAAATCTGCAGGGACACTTTAAGTCTTCACAGGGAAATTGCAATCCCTTGGATTCACACTACTAGAGGGGAAGATACACGAGCAGCATGAGAAAACATGGGAAGAAAGTATCCCAATCAAACCTAGATGATATATCAAGAGAACCCAAAGACAGCATCTCTCACTGTTTTTAAAACTCTATCTTTATTTTGGATGTTAGGCATTTTAATTATAATATGCCTTGGTGTGGATCTGTTGTAATTTTGTGCACTTTGTATTCTGTAAGCCTCTTTAGTTGATCTCCATTTCATTCTTCAGGTTTGGGAAATTTTCTGAAGTTATTTCATCAAAGAGATTTTCTATTACTTTGATTTGTATCTCTGTGTCTTCCTCAATTCCAATAATCCTTAAATTTGGTCTTTTCATGATATTCCATAGTTCATTATTTCTTATCAACTTCTCTGATTGACTTTATTTTCAAGATTAAATATTTTGTCTTCATTGTCTGGGGTTCTGTCTTCCAAGTGATCTAGTCTATTGGTGATGCTTTCCATTGAGTTTTTTTTTATTTGGTTTATTGTTTTCTTCATTTCAAGGATTTCTGTTTGGATTTTTACTAGTTTTTCAGAATCTCTATCTCTTTGCTGATATGATCTTTTGCTTCCTGCAGTTGCCCTTTCAACTGTTCATTGGAGTGATCATTCATTGCCTGCATTTGCTCTCTTATCTCATTGTTTGCTTTGCAAATCGTTTTAATTAAGTATATTCTGAATTCCTTTTCTGACTTTTCTTCTACCATGCTGTCATTGGATTCTGTTAATGGAGAATCTTGGTTTGTTTGGAACACTTTCTTCCCTTGCTTTTTCATGTTGTTCACATATCTTCCCCCCAGCAGTGCAGATCTGGGGTATTGCAGTTTCACCCCTATCGGCTTATAATGACCCTGCAAGTTTCCAAAACCTCTTCTTTAAGGGGGAGATCAATATTAGCAGCTTCCAGTACAGGCAATATGCAGCCCTAAGCCAAATATCCCCTGCAAAGATGTTAACAAATATTGTCACAATTAATAGAGAGGATGAATTCAATTTTTATCTAGAGTATAACAAATAGATTTCCAATGAGGTCTACAGTTCCTAACGGTGGACAAAGAGAATGGGGAAGGGTGTCGGTGTAACTGTTAATAGGATAAGAAAAGAATATATAGAAGTACTAAATCATAGGATGAGTGAAAGCAGAATCAAAAGAAGTTGGTTGATAGCATGAGAAAAGGTAAAAAAGACTCTGAAAAAAACAGGTAAACAAAAGGAAAATAGAGTGAGAAAAATAAAGAAATAAAAACTTAAAAATTTTTAAAAAGGAGAAAAAAATTATACTATAATAGTCGTGCACTACTCAAACCTCCCCGTCTTCAGTAGCCTGATGCACGAGAGACACGAGACGTACCTGACAATGAGCTTCCCGTCTCCAGCAGGTGTCTCATGATGGAATTTGCCCCACCTAAAAATGGCAGCTTCCACTTCCAGGATAATCCAACATGGCTGCATTGACTTCCAAATGTGTTGGCAAATGCTGATCTGCAGTGCGAGGCATGGGCACCAAGTCTGTGTGGAGTGCAGTGGTCAGGCCAGGGGTCCTGCAGGTCATGGCTATCATCCCAAAATGGTGGCAGCCTTGTGTAACCAAACTTGCAGGTACTATGACAATGGACTTCCAGGCAATAATAGGCAGCTGGTGATCTGCTGGCAGCCTGCCGGCGGTCTACAGGCAGTCTACAGGCTACTGGCAGATGATCAGCTGGTGGACCTCGGGCCCTGAGTGATGGGTAGGTGAAATGCAGGCGATGGGCAGGCAAGAGGCAAACAAATGGGCAAATGGCTGATTACTAGCAGCAGTAGGGGAAGCGATCTGCACTCAAAAAGTAGTTGATATGCTGTCAGACTGTGGGTGATCAAGGTGGACAAATGGGGTAAAAAGTAGGGTATCAATGAGCAGCAAAGAATGCCTCCCAGAGAAATAGATTTTCCTCTGCTTGAAACCCGAGTTACAGAGCGACAAGGAACACAGCCTCCCTCTATTCCACCATCTTGGATCTCCCCATACATTTTTTTAAATTTATATTTTATTCACACAGTTCATATAATCTTACATTTACATAGGGTAGTACTGTCTGTCTCAGTCTACTATTTTTCCTGCCCCCATCCCCTCCCATCCCATTTTCCTCCACACTATCCATACTTCCTCCATTCTTTCCCATCCCCCCATAATCCTTACCACTCCCCCCAGTAGGTATCAGCATCCACTGATCAGAGAAAACATTTGGCGTTTGGTTTTTTGGGCTTGGCTTATTTCATTTAGCATGATATTCTCCAACTCCACCCATTTACCAGCAAATGCCATAATTTTATTCTTTTTTATGGCTGAGTAATATTCCATTTTGTATATATACCACAGTTTCTTTATCCATTCTTCAATTGAAGGGCATCTAGGTTGGTTCCACAATCTAGCTATTGTGAATTTACAGCTATGAACATAGATGTGGCTGCATCCCTATACTTTGCTGATTTTAAGACCTTTGGGTATAAACCAAGGAGTGGTATAGCTGGGTCAAATGGTGAATCCATTCCAAGTTTTTTGAGGAATCTCCTTACTGCTTTCCAGAGTGGCTGCACCAATTTGCAACTCCACCAGCAATGTACAAGTGTGCCTTTTTCCCCACATCCACGCCAACACTTGTTATTGCTTTAAAAGAAGAAAATCCTAGTCTTTGCAGCAGCAAAATCTTTCAACTCTGAGTTACTTTTTGTATCAAGAGTTGTTTGTTCCTATATAACCACAAAGGGATCTTGTTTTCCTGCTATGCCTTTCTTCCTCTTTCCAATCTCTCCTTTCCTCGTCCTTTCTTTCCATCCTTTATGTATTTAACTTCTTTAATTATCAAGATATTTGCTTGCCTCTTTTTACTTTCTTAATGTTGATTTTATTTTTATAATGACCCATGCTTCTATGAAGTCACAACTGTGGCTAGGGGACATATTTCCAAAGATGTGTGTTGACCAGGTTGTAATGCTTTGCATCCTGAATCCTGATAGGGCTTTCACACAACCAACTCTGTGGTCTTGTATTCACATACCATTCATACAACCATACATGAAATCATGCTTCATCCTTTTAAACATGAGAATTTTCCTCATTAATTACTCAGATTGAATATTCATAAGCTTATTATATTCTTCCTTTAAAAAGAAGACTTATTTTGATGAAATTTTTTTAGATTTTTCTCATTTGTCATTCTATAGGAAGTAGAGTCCAAAAAATTCCATTTATATAAAGGTTCTTTATTGCTTGACCTTCTAGAAATTTATATTATTTCATGGTCTGAAAAAGTAATGTATTCTAAATGCCAAGGTATAGAATACAGTTCAAATTTTGTAATATGGCGCATAGGACTGTTCAGATGTCATCCCAAAGATTATCCATTTGACTCTAACACACTTTAAATTCTCCTCACTCTCTTTTCATTCTAAATTTTATCAAAGTTGGTGTAAGATTAAAAAGCAAAACAAAACAAACATCACACTATGGTAAAAGAGCTGTCAGAATGAAACTAAAATATGACTCCTTCATACTGGCTTTTTATGAATGAGTAAGATATGGAAGCAGTATGTCAATTTCTCTGGGGAATTTTTTATGAACTTAATTTTTGAATGAACAAAAAACTCACATAATTTATTATATTATACAGTTACCTGATTGCAAAATATGCAAACTTACATGCATGTGTAGATAATGTGCCCCTTTATATTATTGTTTCTTTATCTAAATTTTGGAAAGATAACAAACATCAAACAAAGAATCAGAGAAAATCATGTGGGTAGTGACCAAAGATAATTGTTAGTGTAATTTAATGTAACCTAGAGATTAACTGAAGCAATGCATAACTGAAAATATAATAAAAAAAAAATTCCTACTGCCTTCTCATAGTTGGTCCTGTAAGTCTTTTCACACACAAAATTTGGTTTGATATCAAGTCCTAAAAGGAACACATCACATGGACCCATTTCTCAGAGTCATTGCATCTGATAATGAGCAATATCTTCAGTCATGAAATTGAAACTGTTTTTTAAATGCAGTCTGATGGTTTAAAAATGAAACCTCCTTTATCAGAATTTCATTGGTTTGATTCAGTTTTGTAAATGAGTTTTTAAAATTTTTCTCTAATAAAAGTGCATGTCCTTGGTTCTTCAAATTGAAAATATAAAGAAAGCTTAAAACCTACAACATGAATTTTTAGCATGTTCCTTTGACTACATAATATAATTTTGAATATGGAACTTTTGGCAGGAGCTCAATAGCATTTAGTTCAATATCATGCCCCTTGGCAAATGATACGCCCATGATTTCTAGTCCAAATGTGAAGATGGAAAAGCTTTTATTCTATTCTTTGAATTAAAGAAATTTCACATACTATAGTCGATCATATGATAAAGTTTGTTTATATGGATAGGTAGGAGTGGGAACAAATTTCACTATACAGTTCTATATTTGTACAGATATCTAAAATAAACATTTTACAGACCCACTCCCAGAATTCTGCACCACATTTCATGGGAAATATTTTAATAGAAATTTATTATTAATAATCAGTTGACAAGTTTAATTTTTTTAGTCATGGAAGAATATTATTTTGGCTCCTTATTTACATATGTCTGTATGTATAAATAACTCAAAATTTAATATTTTTTTAAAAAACTATATGATTAAAACTATTTGTTTGTCACTGAGTTATTTATTAATATCCCTGGAACTTTAAGTGTATATCATCTTATATAAAAACACTAACCTTAAAAAAAGTGCAGATGTCTAATAGCTCATAGAAGCTGTGTGAGGAAAAAAAATGTGTTACTCTTACATTAAGATAGCTTGAGAATTCTCTTAAGCATCTTGTGCAATGTATATAAATGGAGGATTTATGTACTCCAATATTCTTAATGGTGTCTTCTCTTATTCTTTGGATTTATTGGTATTGCTCTTTTCTCTTCTTACTTTTGTTGACTGGTTCTTCAATATTGCTGATTTTAGACTGAATACTTTTTTCTTTCCAACTCAAACAAATCTCAAAATCCAGAGGAAAATGCAAGGTACTCTAATAGCAAGAAACTTCAAGTCAACTTTAGGAGATTATCATGCTAAGTGAAATAAGCCAATCCCAAGAAAACAAAGTGGATAAACAGATGATGATATAGAATCTGATTGGGGGGAGGGTGAGAAAGGAATGGAGGATCTTTAGATTATGTAGAGGGAAATGAGAGGGAGAAGGGTAGGGGTAAAAATAATGGTGGAATGAGACAGTCATCATTACCTGATGTACATGTGTAATTAACAAGAATGATAAGAATATACATCATGCACAACCATAGAAATGAAACTTTGTACCTCATATGTGTACAATGAATGAAAATGAAGTCTGTAAAATATAAATATATAAATAAATAAATAAAATGTAAATAAAAACTAAAAAATAAATACAACAGTTTTCACTGAATTACTTCATTTTAACAAGTATATGTTAGCACCTGATAAAAAGGGGTCTCTCCTGCCTTTTATTTTTTTTCTTATAATATGAATTTTAGAACTAGAGTGCATTTTCCACACTCCAATCAAAATATTGCTGGGTATTTCATTGTGAATCCTTGATAGAGATCCAAATGAACAACAATAAATACATACTAAACATTCTATGCTTTATGTTGCAACATGAAAACTTTACACCAAGCTCCCCTGGTGTTAGATATTAGGAGATAACAGATATATTGAGAATACAGTCTGCTGGTGTATAAGAATGGAGCAATTGAATTAAAATAAAAAAAGCAAACCTTCCTCAGTGGATTCTTGAAAAGAAAATTAAGTATCCTATGTTTTCCATTTTCTTTCAAGTATTACCAGCACTGGTGAATTTTCATATGTTAATAGAGCATATATTACTTTCATGTGCCTTAATTGGAATAAAGATGGGCCACTTCATCAATCCTTTCATAAGCAGACCAATGTCTTCAACAGGGACCTGTCTCTAGCGCACTGAGGCTTACTTTATTATCTATCAGGGTTCATTTTACTAAGAATTACATTGAACTATTAAACATCTCTAAAATCAAAGCAGTTTGCTTTGTGATTTGAACTATCAAATAACTGTTTCTAAGTCAGTAAGACACTAAAAATAATTTTATCCTTTGGAATAGTTTAGGTTCAGTAAAGGTTATCAACAGTAACAAGAACAACATTCCTAATATTGGCACTATTTTGAAGTTAAAAAAGACATTAAAACTTGCTCTTATAAAAATCATAGTTTTTAGGACAGAAATAACTTTCACTAGAATCCATTACTAAAAGACATGTGCAGCATTTTTCACTGAATTTAAAAATGCTGATGATTTTGACCTGAGAAATACACTTGATTTTTATAAATTAACATTTTCAGCAACATTTGAAAAAAGAATGAATTTTTCCCAAGGTCTTTGTGACAGATTCCAGCTGTACAAAGAATTTCCCATTATAAATAAACCTCAAAAACAGTTTTTTAGACTTCATGCAAGAATTTATGAACATTTTATAAACTACTGGAAGGATTGTCATCATGATCAAGATCAAAATATTTTATAAGTCTTGAAAATCCTTTTCAGTTCACTGGCACATAATCTTCAATATATGAGCTAATTCATTTACAATGGTATATTAATAAATAAATTTAAACTGTGTCAATTGTTAAATGACTGCTGAATGGCAGCTATAAGAAGACTAATAATTGTCCTTGGTTATAAAGCTGCAACTCATTTGGAATGAACAACTAAACCGCTGTCTTCCTGATATACAATGTGGCTGCATGCAAACTATAATAATATTGATTATAGTTTTATTTCTATATAATTTAAAAATAAATATCTTAAGAGAACCTCCTTCTTTCTTCCTTCCTTTGCCTTAAAAAATTCTAATTGATTACTGACATATGCTAATTCCCCACCTTTTTTTGAAAGGAAAAAACTCACATTTTTTTTCAGGTCAATAATATTGAGGTCTTATATAAAAAAATTGTATTGTGTTCCTCAGATTTCCACAAAACTTAACCTTAATTTCATTTGATTTATATCTCATTAAGAATGAATTTTATTCTCTAATTATGTGCCAATTGAAGTTTTTTATTTTATTTAAATATTATAAGCTTACTTTGGTTTTTAATATTCTTGTGAGCATCTTACAAAATATTTTATTTAAAAGACATGTTATATGGTCCAGCTCATGCCAATTAAACCTCTTTCAACTAAATCATTCTGAGGTAATTCTATATTTCACAGAACTCAAAGGTAATAGCATAATGAGTCTCCTTATTATCTCTAAAGGCTTAAAAACTAATGTAGTTTTAAAATATGTAGTCTGCTGTGAACAAGACTGCATCTAATTACTTTTTCAGTTATGTTTCCTAATGGATTGAGAAAGCTGAAATCATGGTACATGGCTTAACGGCTCTCTTCAGAAGGGTACTCCAAAGAGCCTTGAAAATCTGGACATATATGACAATTACTTATTTATAAATTGCTGACTATTATTTGGTTAACATTCCATTAGTTGAATCTATGTTTTGTCATAGTTTTAGACAATAATTCAGACTCAGTAATAATGCATTGTATGTTTCATTGATCTCCCTTATAAATATTAAAGTAAATGAACTCTTTCCAGTTAACATAAATAATTTATCTCTAGAGCCTGGAAAGTTCCTGGAAATTTCTTGCATTTTAAGTTAGGCATTTCTATCCTTAAGTACTCAGAAAATGATGCATAGGGTACAGAATTAATTTCTCATCCAGTAAATAACCTATCATTGGTGAACACACAGTTTCTATTTTTGCTAAAACTTAATCTGCATATACAAATTCAAGATCAAATTTACAAATAGAATATAACAGTAATTCATTGGGTCTAGAGAACTTTAATTGTATGTATGTAGGTGTTGTAAATATTTAAGGTTTTGTGTTGGTATGTGTGTATATACATATATAAAAGATAGGATACATACAGTGATTACATACAAAATGTGCTTTTATGTGTTTTTAGCATTCTAAACCTGTGTGTTAAATAGTGCGTGGAACATGGGACCATGGAATTAGGCTTGGTGTGATGTTAAACTTCTGGCACTGGTTTTGAAAGTAGGAGTCAAAAAAACAAAGGATGTGGGAAAACTGGCGGAATTGGAAAAGATCAGGGAACTGATTCTCCTTTATAGCCTCCAAAAGGGACTTAATTCACAATATTTTGGCCTAATAAGAACCATCTTGGATTTCCAGTAGTGTAAAATAATAAATCTATGTTGTTCATGTTGAGAGAGAGTGTGGTACCCCATCAATAGAAAGGATGACAACAACAACAACAAAAGAATTCCAAATATTGACAATATTTTAAAATTAAAAGAGGCATAACAATTCTTTCTGGTGAAATCATAGTTTTAAGGAGGAAAATGACTTTTCCTAGAGTCTAGTATTAATATATATTTTTTTTCTCACATTTTTCACTGAATCTTAAAAATCCAATGACTTTGACCTGAAAAAAATAAACTTAATTATTATACTTAACATTTTAAGCAGTATTTGTTCCTCCATTGGACCCTACCTCTTAGACTATTCATCATTTCCTAATAGCACCAAATCAGGGATCAAACCTTTAACATGACTTTTGGGGAACATTTAAGATTTGAACTATAGCATTTCTACTATACATTAACTAACACTAATAAGATATTTAAAATATAGTTGATATTTTACTTTATACAGAATGCTATGTTTTAATTTTTTTAACTAAACTGAAACAGCATTGAATAAATTCTTGATTTTTTGAAGTACTGACTCTGAAATGCTATATTTCCTTGTAAAAATCAGTCTTTTTTAAAACACAAATACCCTATTTAGAACTTTAGTAATATGTTTTTATCTTTTATCCCCAAAGATCCATCTACATGAATTCTTTGCTTGTTTGTTTGTTGTTTGTTTGTATTAGGGATTGAACCCATGGGCACGTAACCTTTTAAAACGTGGTCAGAGTCTATAGAATTAGAGGTGGGGTGAAGTTAATAATCCCATTTTAGATACGTTGAAGGATATTGAGTGAATATTTATCTTCTTTGTTCAAAAAAAGGATAAAACATGAAAGTGCAAGTTGTTTCGTTGAATCAGCTTAATGACTCTTCTTTAGCAAATAAATCACCTTTCTTTAAATCATGCGTACATTTGGATTAACCCCACTAGGTCATTCTAGCTGATAAGGTAAACTTTACAGGAGAAAATTAGGAAAATGTCACTCAAAGAAAAATGCAAAGGACGACTCTGTTTTGAAAATGTCCATGAGTCAGACACTATGCTGAAAACAGTTATTTTCTTCCCCTTAGGATTATAACTTAATTTATTGTTGTTTTGTTTTACTTTTTGACCATTTGAATGTAACCTAATCCCAAACAGGTATTTCCACCCAAGGGAAAGTTTCTACAATTCAGGTGTGTATACCAGGGAAACTGACTTTAATTATGACTGCTCTGAAGTAAAAATCTATATGATGAATAAATTGGTGTTTGTTGCTTGATTGTCTTGTGCTGACTGAATTTTAGGTATTTATTATCTTAACTCTAGGATGATGATCCCAAAATTGTAATCTTTATTATCACATAACTTCTTTTATGCCAGTAGTGAAAACATTCACTTTCCCAAGCATGTTAAATAACATGTCAGACATGAGACATCTTTGATAAACAACAAAGACCAGGTGTAAAATGTTCAAGAAGGAGAGAGAATAGATTTTATATGCTAGAATTAACACCTTTTTTCCAAAACCTCTTTCCTTATTTCACATAATCTCATAAAGGTTCTTCTCCAGAATAATTAAGCCACCCTGTATTCATTTACATTCTTTACTCTTGAGTACAGTTTGTATAGCTAACTCTCTTTCTCCTCCTCTTTCTCACTCTTTTTCTCCCCCACTCCTCACACACCATGTATGTAAACTTTAATCCAGGGAATGAAGCCTGAGTAGGAAAAGTTTACAAACTTGATGTTCAAAAGCTGAGAAACCCAATTTTGATTCAGAAAGCAAAAAGACTGCTAAAATATTTGATGTTTATAATTAGACATCTTCAATGAGCACTCAGTTGTAACCAGCAACCCTTCTAATTTGCTAAACCAGAAAACCACTACAACCTCCCCTTAAAAGTCATTCTTTTTTTCATATTTATCTAATTACCATTTACAAAGCACATAGCATCCATTTTAGGTCTGATTCACATTAATGAGGTGAAGTGGTTATAACTTCACAGTAAAAATCAGTCTTGATAATTACAGTGTTCAGCCTGGATTCATGGGTATTCATGCATAGATGGTGAATAATTGTGGACAATTACAGAGTTTGTAGAATTTACAAAGACTTACAAATGAGAATGAAAGTTCAGGAAATAAGAAGAGTCCAAGTTATTTGAATGATGTTATCTGCATAATCGTTCAAATCCATATTTTTTTAACAAAAGCACAACTTTGAGGATGTATGTATGTTTTGGTTTATTCTCCTTCAGGCACAGACTGTACATCAAAGCAAGAAAAGAATGGATAATAATTCACATTCTGTTCAGTGAAGAACTTTCCTAAATGATATGTAGGAAAAAAAGATTAAATTTTATATAAAATGAGCAGTGCAATTATTAACAACAATATTAAACAATTCATGAATATGCATGACTCTTCTACACACAGTTTGATTGGTAGTCTTTGACAGCTATCATTATTTAAATGATTTGTGGAGGGTGATGTTATTTTAAAGTTAATAATTTGTTCTCATGTGTATATAAACTCTGAAACTGGAAGCTGCGTAGTTTGCCACAAATATAAAAACATTACTATGAATTTTAAATTCAAGGAAATGTTTAAGTTCTTGGTCTATCCCAATCACTGCTTTAGATCAAGTTAAAATATGAGAGAAAAAGTGAGTATGAGGAAATCAAAAGAGGAGTCAACATGTTCCCTACAGAAGAAAAATAAAAAGGAAGTTGATAAAAATAAATAAATAAACACCAGCACAAACTCAACTAGAAAAGAAAAATCTCCAAGGAAACAAACTTAAATATAAAATTTGTAAAGGTCAGATCACATTCATAAAGGGTTAAAAACATTCATTATTTTGGGATACTATTATCCTGAGAAGCCTACAAACACTTATCATAGGATAGGCAAATTATTTCCTGTTTGAGATAAACACATTTGTCACAGCATTTCTGCATAATAGGAGCTCCATGTATGAATCTATCTTTAAAAAGCAAAGCTGATTATAAGATGCTCTGAGAATTTAGCCCTCCTCTGTGTTTCTTCTGTTGTTTTACCTGCATTCATAGGCATTTAAATTATCTAATCAAACTCACTTTTAGGTTCTAGCCTAGTTATATTTAATTTTTCCATGTTTAACCCTACATAATATGTTCAATATTAATAGAGGAAAATTCCACTTCAATAATTATAATTTTCTCTATATAACTATCTTAATTTATTTACACCTATTTTGTCTATAATCTTTGTGGAAATTGTCCATAGCTTTCACCAAGACACCATGTAAATATTGAAATTTGCTGTAAACATGAAACATGCTCATATTTGACAGTGAGAGTCTCTGTGTCCACATACATATGAATTACCCAGGGATCAAATCCTGGCATGGAGTAGAGCTACTTGGATTTCTTAGACATTAGCTACCTCTTGCATGACCTGTAACTTAGGCTTATATGTCAGGAATGTTTTTAAGGGTTTCACTCTCTTGTATTTCTTATTAGATTCAATGTCTAAGCAATACCTCAAATTTCAACAACTGTCTCCCCTTTCTCTTTTTCCCTCTCTTGCTGCCAATTCTATGTATGTATTTGTTTAAATTGACATATAAAATTATATATATTTATTATATACAACATGGTGTACTGAAGTGTGTGTATATTTTTTTTTATTTACTTATTGATTCATTGAACACAGATGGAGTACAGCTATTGTTTCACTGGTTGTACACAAAGTAGAGTCACACCATTTGTGCGTTCATGCATGTACACAGGACAATGGTATCTGTCACACATTCTGTTATTATTTTTACCCCCAACCCCGCCTCCACCCCTCCCTTTCCTCAATGCTATCTATCTTTCCTCCATTCTTGTTACCTTTCCCCCCGCATTAGGCATCATCATTCATTTATCAGAGAGACCATTCGGCTTTTGGATTTTTGCGATTGGCTGAACTCACTTAGCATAACAGTCTCCAAACATCATCCATTTACCTACAAATGCCATAATTTTATTCTTCTTTATGGC
>JAJEJO010047589.1:0-34819 GCA_020662805.1 Glaucomys volans
TGAAGTTGTATGAGGAAAGTGAATCTCAGTGGGAAAGGTGTAATAATGATGATTCATTTCCGTTATGAAAGAAGTCAGGGCATCCCAAAGTAACCAGGCATCCCCAAAATATAGATAAGAGAAACTGACAGGAAATAAAGAAGGAAAAAGTTCACCTGATTTTATATGTCAAGCCTTTGAAACAAAATTGTGGATGAAAGAAGGATGGATTTTTCTATTGTGAAGATCTGAGAATATTGTTCCCACACTGTGAAATTCAAACACATTACTAAATTTCAGAATATGAAAAAAATCTAGTAAAAGTATTCTGCTAAAAAGGAATTTTATATAAAAAATAACTAGGAGTTAGTAGCATTAAACTATCATGACAAAAGGAAAATAGAATGACAAAGGATTGTTGTAAAGCCAAGTCTTTGGCTTCAAACCTGACTTCTGAGTATGTCAAGTTAATTAACAGTCACATGATGACCGAGGAATCCAGACATCTAGTTTCTTGGTAAAATTCCATCATTAACCTAGTTGAGCATTCTTAAATAAATATAATTCAAATTTCATATTTGTAAAATATATATATCACCACATCATAGAAATGGCAGAAGCACTGAAGGGGGAAGATACGTGAAAGTATTTGGATAGTTAAAAACTTCATCAAAACATAAGATATTGATTGACCTCAACATCAGTAATAATAACTAGCATGTATTGAGTCCTTACCCAAATCATCTCTTAATCCCATTCTATTCTAATAAATATGCTATAAATACTACCTTAATGTGAGAGTACTAAGGCTTAGATCATCTGGATTATAACACATTACCAAATATGTAATAATATTATTTAAGAAATTAAAATAACATTGAAATACATGTATCTTGGAAACTGTGATAAAGATTACATTTTTGTTCAAGGAATCAATCCATACACTTAAAATCATTTTTTATTTTATTGGATTTTTTAAGATACATAAGTAATACATTCCAATTATCACAATTAGAAAATATAAAAGGTTATAAAGGCAGGATTAATAATAAGTATGATAATTAATATTAGTAATAAAGACACCATTGCAGCAAACACTGCGGCTGTCACCCAGAGATCTTCCCTTGGGCACAGCTGCCCCTGAGGCCACTGCCACAAATGCCTGGAAGTGTTTTCTCCAGGTGCCTCTGTTGCCAGCAGCACAGCTGCTCCAGACGCCCAGAGGTTTTCTCTCAGGGCACAGCTGTCCCTGCTGCTGCTGCTGCTGCAGGTGCCTGGGGTTTTTTCCTGGGGAGCAGCAGCCACCTACATGGCTGCCACCTCCCACTCACTGCTGCCTCCTGGAAGTCACCTGGAAGTCTTCTCTCTGGGAGGCACTGCACTCCAGTCACAGTCTCCGCTGCTGCTGCTGTCTGGTCAGAACCTGGAGGCTCAGTGTGAGGGTGCCTGCAGGTGTAGCTGCACCTGGGGTCTTCCTTCTGGGAGTGCTGGTTGTTGGCACTGAGTTGCTGTTCCTCCTGATTGCTCATCTCTAGTGATCTCTCTCCAAATTCCAGTGGCATTGAGACCTTGGGACTGCAATGTGGCCGAACCCAAGACATCTGAAGCCCAGAACAGTGGGATAGTGACTGGGTCTGCCAGGGCCTGTCTGGGCCGGGTAATCTTCTGAGAAGTCAGAGACAGGGCTGAGAAACTTTCAGACACCAATGGAGATAATTGCTCAATTTTCCTCATAGATTTATTTAATTTTTATCTTTTTTCTTCTTGAATATCTCTCTCCACCATATTTGGAGCAAGGCAGGGTACTGGAAATCTTCAGGGACAATATAGATCTACAGAGTAGAATCTGTACTGCCTCAGATCATGCAACTAGATGGGAAAACAGACAAGTAATATGAAAAAAACAAGGGAACAAAGAGCCCCAAACAAACCAAGATGCCCCAATAAGAGAACTCACTGACAACACAGAAGAATTGTCGGAGGAATTTAGAATGTACCTAGTTAAACTGGTCTGTGAGTTAACGGATGGCATACAGAGTGAAATCAAAGAGAAAGTACAGGAAGTGAAAGATTACTTCAATGAAGAGTTAGAGATTGTGAAAAAAAAAACCCCAGAAATCCTCAAAATGAAGGAATTAATAAACCAAATTATAAATTTAATGGAAAGCACCTCCAACAAACAGACCATCTTCTTACTGGAAGACAGAACCTTAGAAAATGAAGACAAAATACTTAATATTGAAAATAAAGTTGACCATGCAGAGAAGATGGTAAGAATTATGAACAGAACTTCCAAGAATTATGGTATAACATGAAAAGATCAAATTTAAGAGCTATCTGGATAGATGAAGGAGCAGAGATACAAACCAAAGGAATGCAGTCTTTTCAACGACATAATATTAGAAAATTTCCCAAACCTAAACAATGAAATGAAAATCAAATACAAGAGGCTTACAGGACCCCAAATGTACAAAATTACAACAGACCCACACCAAGATGCATTATAAAGAGAATGACTAAAATACAGAATAAGGATAAAATTTTAAAGGCTGTGAGAGTTAAAAACCAAATTACATAAAGGGGAAAATCAATTAGATCTCAACTGATTTCTCATCCCAGACCCTCAAAGTTGGAAGGTCATGGAACAACATATTTCAAACTCTGAAAGATAATTAATGTCAACACTTTTTTCTCAGCAGCACATGGATCCTTCTTTAAAATAGACCATATTTTATGCCACAAAGCAGCCCTTAGTAAATGCAAAAAAATACACTACCTTGTATTCTATCAGATCCTAATGGACTGAAATTAGAAATCAAGGACAAAATAAAAAATAGAAGCTACTAACACATGGACACGAAATAATACACTATTGAATGATGAACGGATAGTAGAAGAAATCAAGGATGAAATGAAAAATTACTTAAGGTAAACGAGAATACCAATACAACATACCAAAATCTCTGAGACACTATGAAAGCAGTACTAAGAGGAAAGTTCATTACATTGAGCTCATTTATTAAAAGAATAAAAAGTTAACAAATAAATTACCTAATATTACATCTCAAAGCCCCAGAAAAAGAAGAACAAATTAGCACCAAAAACTGTAAGAGACAGGAAATAATTAAAATCCTAAAAAAAAAAAATCAGAGCTGAATGAAATCAATGAAATTGAAACAATTGAAAAAATTGACAAAACAAAAGGTTGGTTCTTTGAAAAAATCAATAAAATTGATAAACCTGTAGCCACACTAACAAAGAGAAAAAGAGAGAAAACTTACTAAAATAGGTGATGAAAAAGGAAATATCACAACGGACACAACTGAAATGCAGAAGATAATTGCAAACTATTTTGGAAATTTATTCTCCAATAAAATAGAAAATATTAAAGACATCAACAAATGTCAAGGGACATATAACCTACCTAAACTAAATCAGGTGGTCATATGTGATTTAAACAGAACAATTTCAAGTAATGAAATAGAAAACACCATCAAAAGCCTACCAATTAGGAAAAGCCCAGGACCAGATGGACTCTCAGCAAAGTTCTACAAGACCTTCACAGAAGAATTAACACCAATATTCCTCAAATTATTCCATGAAATAGAAAATGAGGGAACACTTCTAAACTCATTCTATGAGGATAATATCACCCTGATACCTTGATATCAAAACCAAAGACACATCAAGTAAAGAAAACTTCAGACCAATATCCCTGATGAACATAGATGCAAAAATTCTCAATAAAATTCTGCAAATTGTACAGTAAAACACATTAAAAAAATAGTGTACCATGATCACATGGGGTTCATCCTAGGGATGCAGGATTGGTTTGACATATGGAAATCAAAAAATGTAATTCATCATATCAATAGACTTAAAAACAAGAATCATATGATCATTTCAATAGATGCAGAAAAAGCTTTTGACAAAATACAGCACCCTTTCATGTTAAAAACACTAGAAAAACTAGGGATAATAGGACATACCTCAACATTGTAAAAGTCATATATGCTAAACCCAATTTTCTCCATAATTCTAAATGGAGGAAACTTGAAAGCATTCCCTCTAAAACTGGAACAAGACAAGGATGCCCTCTTTCACCACTTTTATTCAATATTGTCCTTGAAACTCTAACCAGAATAGTTAGAAGAAAGAAACTAAAAGTATACAAAAAGGTTAAGAAGAACTCAAATTATCACTATTTGCTGATGACACAATTCTATATTTATTAGAAGATCCAAAACATTCCACCAAAAAATTTCTAAAACTAATAAATGAGTTCAGCAAAGTAGCAGGATGTAAAATCAATACCTATAAATCAAACACATTCCTATACATCAGTAATGAATTCACTGAAAGAGAAATAAAGATAATTATAGAAACCTCAAAAAAAAACTTAGGAATCAATTTAACAAAAGAAGTGAAAGATCTGTACACTGAAAACTACAGAACACTAAAGAAAGAAATTGAAGAAGACCTTAGAAGATGAAAAGACCTCCCATGCTGCTTGATAGGAAGAATTAATAGTGTCAAAATGGCCATACTACCAAAAGTGTTATACAAATTTAATGCAATTCCTATTAAACTCCCAAAGACATTCTTCATGGAGCTAGAAAAAGCAATCAGGGAAATTCATTTGGAAAAATTAGAGATCCAGAATAGCCAAAGCAATCCTTAATAAGAAAAGTGAAGCAGGAGGCATCATAATACCAAACCTCAAACTATACTACAAAGCTATAGTACCAAAACCAGCATGGTATTGGCACCAAAATGACACATAGACCAATGGTACAGAATAGAAGACACAGAGACAAATCCACATAAATGCAGTTATTTTATACTAGACAAAGGTGCCAAAAACATTCACTGGAGAAGAGATAGTCTATTCAATAAATGGTGCTGGGAAAAATGGAAAGCTACATGTAACAAAATGAAATTAAACATTTATCTCTCACCCTGCACAAGATTCAACTCAAAATGGATCAAAGACTTAGGCACTAAAACAGAGACCCTACACTTACTAGAAGAAAAAGTAGGCCCAAATCTTCACCATGTTAGCCTAGGATCTGACTTTCTTAATAAGTTCTCTGAAGCACAAGAAGTTAAATGAAGAATCAATCAATGGAATGGAATCAAACTTAAAAGCTTTCCCGCAAAAGAAACAATCTGTGTGCTTTCCTGTTGAACTTGTGCTGAGATGTAGAATGGCTATGTCAAAAGAGAGCCTACAAAGTGGGAGAAAATCTGTACCACATGCACCTTAGATAAAGCATTAATCTCTAGGATATATAAAGAACTCAAAAAACTTAACACCAAAAAAAAAAATACAACCAAAAAACAAATAACCAATCAATAAATGGGCTAAGGAACTGAACAGATACTTCAGAGAAGAGGATATACAATCTATCAACCAGTGTATGAAAAAATGGTCAATATCTGCAGAAATTTGAGAAATGCAAATCAAAACTACTCTAAGATTTCATCTCACTCCATTAAGAATGGCAATTATCAAGAATCCAAGCAACAATATATGTTGGCAAGGATGTTGGGGAAAAGGTCCACTCATAACATTGTTGGTAGTTCTGTAAGTTGGTGCAGCCACTCTGGAAAGCAGTGTGGAGATTGCTTAGAAAACTTGGAATGGATCCACCATTTGACCCAGCTATCCCACTCCTTGGCCTATACCCAAAGGACTTAAAATCAGATTGCTACAGTGATGCAGCCACATCAATGTTCATAGCTGCCAATTCACAATAGCTAGATTGTGGAACCAACCTAGATGCCCTTCAATAGATGAATGGATAAAGAAACTGTGGCATATATGTGGGTGTGTGTGTGTATATATACATATATATATATATATATATATATATGGTAAAATATTATTCAATTTTAAAGAAAAATGAAATTATGGCATTTACTAGTAAATGGATGGAGTTGGAGAATATTATGCTCAGTGAAGTAAGCCAAACCCAAAAAACCAAAGGCCAAATGTTTTCTCTGATATATGGATGCTAATTCACTATAAGGGAGCGGGCACTAGGGAAGAATAGAGTTTCTTTAAATTCGGTAGAGGGGAATGAAAGGAGAGCAAGGGGTCTGGGAGTAGGAAGGATAAGAGAGTGAAACAGACATTATTACCTCATGTACATATATGACTGTATACCACTGTGATCTTACAATATGTACAATCAGAAAAATGAGAAATTACACTCCATTTATGTATGATTTATCAAAATGTATAAATGCATTCTACTGTCATGTACAATTCATTATAACAAATAAAAATTAATAAAAATATTAGCAATAATTTCAAGGTAAACAATGTTCTAAGAACTCACTGCTGTATGCTATTTATTATCATCCAGTTGAGTAAAATTTTTATTTATTTATTAAAGTGTTTAGTTTGTTATACAAAATGTTTAGATCACAAGTGTATAAGCCATTGAATTTTTATAAAAATAATATACAGTATATTCAACATGCAGGTAAGGACATATAATTGCCATTAACACAGAAGCTACCCTTTTGCTCTTAGGCACCCCTTCCTCCCAAGGGTATCTGATTTATTGCCATTCTATACAAGAGATTGATTTTGCATATCTCTGAAATTTATTATCTATATTTATATAACATTCTGTGTCTGGTATTTTTAGCTTCACATGATTGTGATATGCACATGATGGTTTTCTTTGTAGTTGAAGTTCATTCATTTTAATTACTGCATGGTATTCTATTTCTGAGTTTGCTACTTTTGATGGACATTTAGGTTAGAAACCATACTGGTAGGAACAGCCTAATTCACTACTTTAGGTGACCATCTGGGTGCTTTTCTGTTGAACTTGTGCTGAGATGTAGAATGGCTATGTCAAAATGTATTCTTATGTTCTGCTTTAGCAAACAAGACCAAAGCGCTTTCTGAAATGACTGTACTGAAATGGGAGTTTCCCCACTTCTGCTGGACGATGGGGTCTACATAAGTTGCAGGACTCTTCAACCAAGAAAGCTGGTTTCTTCTTCATTACCATTGAGTGATGTGTTCTTAATGATGGGCTATGCCCTCCAGTGTTGAAGCAGACTCCAGCTTCTCACTGTCAATTCCTTTTTTCTGTCTTCTTGTCTTGCAAATCTGAGATAAGGGTTGCCACTTGAATATGCTAGATTAGGGATAAACATAGGTCAATGCACTTAGGTCAATGATAATGGTCCAAATTTATGCTAATCAGGGTTTGGAAAAGTACCAGCACTGTTGGTTATCCTTGCAATTCCATTCAGATCCACCCACTTCCATTTCCCAAGGCTCCTGGGGAAGTGGGAGGTTGAGGTTGTCACATGCTCGTTGCTTCTGGGCTGTGGCACTCCATGCAGCAGGCGTCCTCACAGGACTTAGCTCAGACCATTGAAGGGAGACAGATTGGAGTGCCCTGGCTTACCCTGATGCTGCTTGTCATCTCAGGCCCAGGCTGTTAAGGGGGCTCCATGGGCCTGTACTTACTGCCCCAGCTCCAGTCTGCCAGGACCACTACTCTGCTGCTCTGGGACAAGGACGTGGCATCAGCAGCAGCAAGTAGAGATTAAGGTATTCCATGTACTCTTCAACACTTCGTATGATCTGCTGTTTATTTATTGTCATCATTATATAATGGTGTTATAGTTTTAATGTACATGTTCTTGATGGCTAATAAAACTGTGCACATATTTACTTATTGATCATTTTAATATTCTCTTTTGTGAAATTCCTTTTTTATTTTATTTTTTAAAATTAATTTTTTTATTATTTTAGTTCATTGTACACAAATGGAGTACAACTATTATTTTCTGGTTGTACACAAAGCAGAATCATAAAATTTGCCTATTCACACATATACATAGGGTATAGATGATTGTCTCATTCCATTATCTTTGCTTCTCCACTCCTCAGTTTCCACTATACAATCCATTCCTTCTTTATTTTGATTCATTGTACACAAATGGAGTACTGTCGTTGTTTCTCTGGTTGTACACAAAGTAGAGTCACACCATTTGTGTAATCATACCGTACATAGGGTAATGATGTCTGTCTCATTCTGTTATTATTCTTACCCCCCAACCCTGATCCTGCCCCTCTTTTCCCTCTATGCAATCCATCATTCCTCCATTCTTGCCTCCCTCCTACCCGCATTATGTATCATCATCCACTTATCAGAGAGATCATTTGGACTTTTTGCCCATTTTTCTAGTGGGTTGTCTTATTTATTGGTAGAAGTTACTTACATATTATAAATAATGAGTTCTTGTTTTCAATTCATTCCACAGTTTGCTTTTAATCTTCTCCCATTCCAGATTGCTTTTAATCTTTCAATTAATAAGTTTTCAGTTTCACTGTTGTCTGATTAAACTTATTCTTTATCAGTGACTTTATCTTACTTAAAAAAACTTTGTGTGCCAAGTTTATGAGGTGTTGTCTAACTTTTAATCTAAAGATTTGTTGTTTTACTTTTTATATTTAGGTTTGTTATACATCTGAGTTTTATTTTGGTGTAATATAGTGTAGACATCCAAACTCCTTTATTCTTGTAGATATCCAAATGATCATATATTGAAAAGTTCCTCTTTTTCTAGCTGCATGACTCTGTCAACTCTCTCATAAGTCAAGAAAATATTTGAGTGTTTTCCTGAGCTCCATATTTCTTTTGGTTTGCTTATTTTTTTATGTTAATTCAATACTGTCTAAATTACTGTTAAGTTAAATAATTTGATGTGATACTAAAAGAACTCCACTTTCTCTTCTGCACTGTTATTAACCTTGTCTTTTTACCATTTGAATTTATTTATATTATTTATATTTGGAATAAAACTGTCAATTACGCATCACACTAAAGCACATACAACTTGTGTGGATTTTCACAGAAAATAATTTGAATTTATAAATGAATTGGTAGAAAATTCGCATTTTTACTATATAGAGCATTTTAATGCATAAGCATGTGTACCCTCAACTTTTTTCAGCCTTCTGTATCAATAATAGGTGTGGAAGTCTTACACATACTTCTTATATTTTGTTCTGTGTATTTGTTTGATCTTTTGAGGCCAGTTTAAATGGTGTATGTCACATTGCCAGTACCACACTGTGTTGATTACTAGAGCGTTGTGGTAAGTGTTGGAATCTTGAACTGTGACTCTTTGCACTTTGTTCTGTTCAAGCTTGTTTTGACTATGCATTGAATTGAATTTTCATGTTAATTTTAGGATCCCCTTACACATTTCAAGAAAATCAAAGGTAGCTGGGAATTGGAAGATACTGTGCTGCATCTGTCAATAAAGTTGGGAGTATTGGTGACTTGATAACATTGTTTTTTAACATGAAATGTCTCTCCATTTATTTAGGTAATTTTCAATTTCCTTAAAAACACTGTTGCTTTCAGGGTATATGCCTTTGAATTGTTGTGTCAAAATTTCTTGGAAAAGATTGTAATCTTTTTAATACTATTATAAATGCAATTATTTTCTTAATTTCATTTTTGGATTATTTGTTGTTAGTTTGTAGAAATATGATTGTTTTTGTGCATTAATATTTTAACATGCAGCCTTCTGATTTATTAATTATAATTTTAATATATTCCAGAGGATTTCTATACATAAAATTGCAATATATTTTGTTTTTGTTTTGTTTTGTTGTGTTTTATTTTAAAGTTTTATTTTTTTATTTTATTTTTTGTTTTTTTTAGAGGGTCTCAATAATATATTTTATTTATTTATTTATTTATTTATTTTTATTTAATTTTTTGATTCATCGAACACAAATGGGGTACAGCAATTGTTTTTCTAGATTTTGATTCAATGCACACAAGTGGATTATAGCTGTTGTTTCTCTGGTTGTACATAAAATAAAGTCACACCATTTGTGTAATCATACCTGTACATAGGGTAATGATGTATGTCTCACTCTGTTATTATTCTTACCCCTCTCCCTTATCCCACCCCCACTTATTCCCTATACAATCCATCCTTCCTCCATTCTTGCCTCCCTCCCACCCCACATTATGTTATCATCATCCACTTATCAGAGAGATCATTCAGCCTTTGGTTTTTTGGGATTGGCTAATCTCACTCAGCATGACAATCTCCAACTGCATCCATTTACCTACAAATGTCATAATTTTATTCTTCTTTATGGCTGAGTAATATTCCATTGTGCATATGTACCACAATTTCTTTTTTTTTTTCAAAGTAGAATTTATTTTATTTTATAGTTTTTTAATTAACTGGCAAAATTGCATGCATTTGTCATGTACATCATGATGTTTTGAACTATAGGTTCACTGTGGGTGGTTAAATTTAGCTAATTAACAAATGCATCAACTCAAATAGTTATCATCATTTTGTGTGTCATGACAAAACTTAACATCTACTCTCTTAGCACTTTTCCAGAACACAATTTTTAGCCATTAACTATAGTTACCATACTATCAATAAATCTCTTGAACTGATCGCTCCTATTTGTGATTGTATATTCTTTGTACAATATTTTAATGTGAATATGTGAGTCACTGGAGAAGCCAGAGCAGGAATCGACCACTCTGACTCTCTAAGTTTTCCTTGGAAATGATTGCTGATCCTGGAAGTGGCACCAAATCCTCAGAAATGATTGCTGACTCTTTGAGGAGGGGGATGATGATGAGGAATGAGAAGATGTGGGAAAGCAGCTCAGGAAAGCTGCCAGAGGACCATCAAGTCACACAGTGTAACCTGTCTTGTTAAGGGGCAGACAGATGTGAATGGTGGGGAACATGAGATTAAGAGAATAATTCTGTAAAATGGGTCCACTATGCTGACCCCACATGCTTTCTTTGCCAAGAAGCAATTTACCTGAAGCCCTGTCTGACCTCAGTGGACAGGATATGTCACATTCCTCAGCAAAATGCCTGTTATCTGCAAGGAAATGCAGACAGGAAATAACATTGATAGGAGGAACCCAAGTTACTTTGAAGGGAGATATTTTTGTAACCCTTTTCATAGAGTAGATTCTGGAAGATATGGGTAATTCCTCCTAACCATAAGACCTGTAAAAATGATTAAGAATGCAATTAGACTCTGTCAGCATGGGCCAAGATGACCTAGAGCTGTCATGGCAGTGGGAACCTGAAAGCCAAATGTCATCTTGCTGTCAGTTGAAAGTCAAGAGGTGGACCTGGGTGGGACTCTCAGGAAACTCCCCTGGGATTCCTAATAAAACTGGAGCGTGGAAGAGGCATATTGTCTCTCTCCTCTCTGAGAAGAACTGCTCTCTCTGACTAGAGTGTATCCTTTGCCTTTTCCTATCCCTTCAATAAACTCATTCCGGTTACTCCAAGCAATATGTCTGAAGTCTTTATGACTTGATCACAAGAACTGGGATTTGAAGGCAGTCTTCAGGCTGCCTCAGGTTCCTGGAAGACCTCAGCTCTGTAACAGTCTGACCAACTTCACAAATGGAGGCATTCTTCAATCCTCATTTCATTGTATTCTTTTTTTTTTATTATTTACTTATTGATCCATTGAACACAAATGGAGTACAGCTATTGTTTCACTGGTTGTACACAAAGTAGAGTCACATCATCTGTGCATTCATACATGTACACAGGGCAATGGTATCTGTCACACATTCTGCTATTATTTTTACCCCCCACCCCGCCCCCACCCCTCCCTTCCCTCTATGCTATCTATCCTTCCTCCATTCTTGCCACCCCCCCCCCCCCATTATGCATCATCATTCATTTATCAGAGAGACCATTCGGCCTTTGGATTTTTGGGATTGGCTAATCTCACTTAGCATAACAGTCTCCAACATCATCCATTTACCTACAAATGCCATAATTTTATTCTTCTTTATGGCTAGTAATATTCCATTGTGTATATATACCACAGTTTCTTTATCCATTCATGTACTGAAGGGCATCTAGGTTGATTCCATAATCTAGCTATTGTGAATTGAGCAGCTATGAACATTGATGTGGCTGCATCACTGTAGTAATCTGATTTTAAGTCCTTTGGGTATAGGCCAAGGAGTGGGATAGCAGGGTCAAATGGTGGATCCATTCCAAGTTTTCTAAGGAATCTCCACACTGCTTTCCAGAGTGGCTGCACTGATTTGCAATCCCACCAGCAGTGTATGAGTATACCTTTTTCCCACATCCTTACCAATATCTATTGTTGCTTGTATTCTTGATAATAGACATTATAATTGGGGTGAAATGATGTCTTAGGGTAGTTTTGATTTGCATTTCTCTTATTACTAGGGATGTTGAACATTTTTTCATATATCTGTTTATTGCTTGTAGGTCTTCTTCTATAAAGTGTCTGCCCATTTCCTTAGACCATTTATTGATTGGGTTATTTGTATTCTTGGGGTAGATTTTTTTGAGTTCTTTATAGATTCTGGAAATGAGTGCTCTATCTGAAGTTTGTGTGGTGAAGATTTTCTCCCACTCTGGAGGATCTCTCTTTGCATCGCTGATTGTTTCCTTTGCTGAGAAAAAGCATTTTAGTTTGAACCTATCCCAATTATTGATTCCTGTTTTTATTTCTTGTGCTTTGGGAGTCAGGTTTAGGAAATCTGATCCTAAGCCCACCTGATGAAGATTTGGACCTATTTTCTCTTCTATTAGGTGCAGGGTCTCTGGTGTAATTCCTAAGTCCTTGACCCATTTTGAGTTGAGTTTTGTACAGGGTGAGAGATAGGGGTTTAGTTTCATTTTGCTGCATATGGATTTCCAGTTATCCCAGCACCATTTGTTGAAGAGGCTATCTTTTCTCCATTGTATGTTCTTGGTGCTTTTGTCTAGTATGAGATACTTGTATTTATGTGGGTAGATGCTGAAATAGCATTTGATAAAATACAGCACCCCTTCATGCTCAAAATGCTAGAAAAAAAGGGATAGTAGGAACGTTCCTTAACATTGTAAAGGCTATCTATGCCAAGCCCACAGCTAACATCATTCTAAATGGAGAAAAATTGAAAGCATTCCCCCTGAGAACCGGAACAAGGCAGGGATGCCCTCTTTCTCCACTTCTATTCAACATCATCCTTGAAACTCTAGCCAGAGCAATTAGACAGACCAAAGAAATTAGAGGGATATGAATAGGAAAAGAAGAGCTCAAACTATCCCTATTTGCTGATGACATGATTCTCTATTTAGAAGACCCTAAGAATTCCACCAGAAAACTTCTGGAACTCATAAATGAAGTCAGTAAAGTAGCAGGATGTAAAATTAATGCTCATAAATCTAATGCATTTTTATTCATAAGTGATGCATCCTCTGAAAGAGAAATTAGGAAAACTATACCATTCACAATAACCTCAAAAAAAAAAAAAGCTTGGGAATCAATCTAACAAAAGAGGTTAAAGACCTCTACAATGAGAATTACAGAACATTAAAGAAAGAATTTAAAGAAAATTTGAGAAAATGGAAAGTTCTCCAATGTTCTTGGATAGACAGAATTAATATTGTCAAAATGGCCCTACTACCAAAGCACTATACAAATTCAGGGCAATTTCAATTAAAATTCCAATGACAGACCTCATAGAAATAGAGCAAGCAATCATGAAATTCATTTGGAGGAATAAGAGACCCAGAATAGCTAAAGCAATTCTTAGCAAAAAGAGCAAAGCAGGGGGTATCACAATACCAGACCTTCAACCATACTACAGAACAATAGTAACAAAAACAGCATGGTATTGGCACCAAAATAGACAGGTAGATCAATGGTAGAGAATAGAGGACATAGAGACAAACCCACATAAATACAGATATTTATCAAGTGATTCGTACTCAAATCTGAGTGACTGTTCTTCATGAAGAGCCTTGGCAAATGACCTGCATAGCACCAAAGACGCTGGAACTCTGGGGTGAGGTATTCACATCCCAAACATGCAGAACTTGAGTTACCAGGGTGCCATTTTCTTCACATTTACTTAATACCCTCATTCCATGTTGATAGAAATATGAACCTTCAAATAGTATAGATCATCCTGGATAAAGATGTCAAGGGGAAATTTCCAGGCTGAATATTTCTGAGAAAATCTTCAAAACCAGGAATCTCATCATGTGTACTGAAAATGATAATCCTCCACCAAAATATGTATAACTTCAACTTTGTCCAAAGGGTAATATAGTAATATCCCAGTTGGAAGTTGTAACCCAGATATTTCCAAATGGAATATTGCAATATATTTTCAGAACAAATCTAAGAAGAGAATATGTATCTCTAAATACAATACTGACATTTGAAAATGTAAATCTTTCCATAAAAATTGGGTTGTTAATAGTATCCTTAACAGGAAGCTCTGGGATCTTTTCTGCAAATGCAACACAGAGTCCATTTCTGGTTATTCCTTGTGTTATATCCCTGAGGAACATTTCTCCTCTGATGTCATCTGGAACTACAAGGCCAACCCAGATCCAACCAAAATGCAGCATTAGTTGAATAATTCCCTGGGACAACCCTGAATGATTCATAGGAAACTGGTAAAGAAACTGAAACTGGGCTTTGTCCCTGAGGCTACGGTCAAATGGACCATAGGTGATCTAAACAGAATAGAATGTTACTACTTAGACAAAACTGCTGATAATTCACACACGATTTACCGTTTGCTACCTCTTACATGCAAAAAAGTAATTGAATAAATAAGTTTGCTAAGAAATATCAGTAAGTCATATATTATATTATATATACCTTTTCATTTATTCTTTTTAAAAGTATATCTAAAGAAAGTCACAAAAGTTTTCATCTCCTGCTCTGAGTTAAAGTACTATGACTCAGCAAAGTTGATTTGCAAATCCACTATTTCCAATACTGAGCTCTACCCTTTTTGGATCCCTGAAAGAATGAAATGTTAACATTCTAATTTTTTTCTTGAAGCCATAAATATATAATCTCATTTACTGGGAAAGAGGAATGCATTAACAATTTTAAAATTCACAAGAGAAAGAAAAGGAACTATGTCCATTCTTAGGAGTCCTTATGCCTTCTTGTTAGCACCTACATACACAGCCCACTACGCCAGAATGAAGGAAAAATTCTGTTTTCCCTCACTGTGTATTCAAGCTTCCTTTGTCCAGGACCCTACAGTTCTCCCCAAGTTTTCACCCTTCATAGAAAACTCCTCAATCGAGTTGCCTATATTGCCATTCCTATATGTTTTTTTAACTATTCTCTTATATCTACTCTATCAAGTATGCCGATCATGCTACATCTTTGAAAAATTAAGTCACTAATTAACCAATTCCTAAATCAAATGACAAATCATTAGAACGTATTTTACTTAACTCCTGGTGTGAAACATTTGATCAGACTCTTTTCCTGGAAACGGGCTTATTAATTATTTTGCATAATTCCTTTTCTGTAATTAATTTCTAGGTTGTAACTCACATTATCGGTCTACTTTACTAACTCTTCCACATCTCCTCAAACTCATAGTATCAGAAGACCCCATGGCTCACACTATAATCTTTCCTCCTTTTCAACAAATACACATTCTTCAAATAAAATAATCCCCCAAATTTATATGCCCACCACAGAATTTAACCCAAAGCCTAGATTCCTGTATTCACCTTCTCACCAGACAAGCAAACCTCAGGTTTTAACAAATACTTTCAAAACAATAATTTTTCCTAGATGGATGAATAAAAGCTTTAAACATTTTTGAAAAATTTAAAAATCATGAAAGCATAAAATAAATATGAACAACTCCTTTTAGGAAGAAGCAAACAGTCTTAAGAAAATAATATTTAACAAATACACAAAATAAGCAATTTTAATAGATGGAATAAGATAATAAGATTATCTTTTTGTTTGTTTTTTGAAGCATGGTGGTATGTGCATGAGGGTAATGAAACTAGTCTACTCTTGTTTAGATTTTTTCCAGTAATTTACTGAACATTTAAATAATTAATTATACACATATGTACTTGAACTTTATGTGACAAAAAAGTCTTTCATTCTTTAACACAGTTTGAAAGATTAGATTTGTTTCTAGGGAAGGGACAGTGTTAAAATCAATGAGAGAAAAATAAAATTACCTTTCCACCATTACATAACAAAGGTGAGATTAAAAATATATAAAAGAAGAAATAAAATTAACTCATAAGCATAAGGAATGAAAATTGAAACAGGGAAAAATGCACAATTCCTTTGACAAAGGTTGTTACTTCAGGGATGTTAGAGAGAAATAAACTGGGACTCTCATACAGGGTAACTGGTGGAGCAATTGTTGTTTTTCTAAATGGCAATGTCTAATTCTGCCACAACTTTTAGAAACATAAGTATGTTCGACTCTGAAGTATAATAGAGAACTGCTTAAAGAAAGTTATTACTGATCAATGTAAAGACTTTTACATTCATATAACAGCTTTTTTTAAAAAGCTGTTATATGGATTTAAACAATCATTGTAATAGTGGAAAATTAAAAATAACCTAAAGATTTGAACATAGTAAATCAGTTCAAAAGTTATTTAACTTTTGTAGAAAGAAACATTAGGGTACAAGTTAAACTGCTACTAAAGAAAAGTAATTGGTCATAAGCGAAATATCTTCATAGTATTAATACAATGAAAAGGATAACAAAATGGCATGTGAAGAAGTGCTACATACGCAATATATTTATGATGTTTTAAAATTTCATAGGAAAAAAGTCATGAGGATAACACCAATAAAGAGGGGAATGTTATTTTCTCTGGCTGGTAAGACTATAGGTTATCATAATTTTGTATATAAATATGTCTATTTATATATTTTACATATGCTTTTCTACATTAATATTATCAAAGGAAATTTTATCATACCAACACAATTTTGCTTTGTGTAGACATATTTTAGAGAAAAAAGAATAAAAAGTACATTGTTAAGAAGTCTCATACCTTTTCTATAAGCATTAATTACATTTTTGTCATTTATTTCTATATTTATCCATAAAAGCCAGATTCTTCATTTCCCTGGGGGACATTGTAGAGACTCAGCACCTGGGAACTCTGAGCTGTTATCCCTGTTGAAACGTCTCCTACCACAGCCACCAACTTGCTTCTCTTCTCAGACCGACAGTCATAATTAGGAACTGGAGGACTCTTTCCTGAAAGCAAAGACATGGAACTCTCCACGGCCTTCATCTCAGTAAAGTCAACGTTGAAGAGATGGAATCCCAGAGACATATTGAACAACATGTTCAGGTCCTTGTTGATCTTCTCTACAGCAAAAACCATGGCCAGCAGGTGCTGATAGTGCTAGAAATAAAAGGTGAAAAGACGATTTTATAGGTTTTGTTTTCTAAAGCAGATGAATCATAAATGAATATACATGATAAATAAATAAGATATCTTATTCTGAAAACATTTAGAAATATGGTGGCTACAACAAACCAGACTGATAGTCTGATGATTTATAGTCAAATTTACAATATTGGCTTTTTGATGCCTAGTAAAATGGGAAAATATTAGGGAATGAAATAAATAGAAAATGGCAGGCATGAAAATTAGAATTTAGTTATACTGCCTTGGATAACAGAATGTAATTCAGAAAATAATATTTTGCTAGATCAAGGAGGGCAATACTCCACAGTAGTGTCAAAAAAATCAATTCAATTATATCAATGGATATACAGGATGTGACATTGAAAACTGTTTAACTTGTTTTTGTTGATATAATTGAATTGAGTTCAAAACGTGCCTCTCTAATCAATGTGTGACAAATTTACAAAGTAAGTCAATTTGTCTTGACTTGATATGAAATGATAATATGTAAACATTCCTTTGTTTTCCAGGAGTATGTTGGAATTACACCCGCTCAGGCTCAATTCATGTCTTTTTTATAGAATTAGTGCAAGTCTCTAAGGGGTCACAAATGTAGCGGCTGGTGTTCTGATTCTCAGGACAAAAACATTTGATTAAAAACTAAGGCATAAAAAACACTCAAGAATTTTGTGACCTCTGTGAGTTCAGAGTGACTAGAGATGCCAGATGTACAACAAACAATACACTGGAATTATGTTGCATTAGTTATGAAGCTTCATCAAAATGTCTTCATTAGTACCAAACAATTCAAATATTTAATGGGCTAGCAAGTCACAGAGATCAGGAAAGATATAAAAATAATATAAAGCTAATAAAATGTATTTGAAAAATTTAATGTTACTAAAATAAAACTTTGAATGGAAAACTAGTAATGTGAATACATTAAAATAGAAGTAAATAACAGTTGGAAATTGTATTCAATACAAGGAAGTTTATTTACTATTTAAATTCTGTTCACTTTGAAGCCTTAATTTCTGATCTTTCTTAAAATATTGGATTATTTCCTAAAACTTATGCTTTGATTCATTCTCTGTATCTTCATCCCTAACAAATTTTACAGGGAAAATATTTTCTTTATTACTCACTGTCCATTGGTAGTATCGAAGGCTCTTCAGAGAACAAGACCACTTGGATTGAGGTGGATGGAGAGATTAATACATACATACATCCCTCCATTTGTACACTCATACATGTAGAGGCAGAGAATCGCCTTCTAAAAGTAGATTTATGGTAAGAAATTGTTTCATGAAGCTTTAGAGACTGTGGAGTCCCAAGATCTGCCATTTTAAAGACGGATACCCAGAAACATCACTGGCATAATTCAGTTTAAGTTCAAAGACCTGAAAATCAGGAGAGCTGAGAGTAAAAATCCTGATTGAGACAGGGAAACCCCAATGACCTACACCAAGGAGCAAGACAGAAAATAGACAAATTCACTTTTGAATTGGTCCTGTGTTCTATCCAGGCAGGACGTCTACAGATTGGATAATCCGCCCCCACACCTAGGGTGTAGCAATGCCATTTAATGAGTCAACTGATTCAAATGCTGACCTCGTATAAAAACATCCTTAAAAGACGCATCCATAAAAAAGAATGACTTCATGACATTTCCCAGTGAATGGATGGATCTAGAGACAATTATGCTAAGCCAAATAAGCTAATTCCCCAACACCAAAGGTCGTATATTCTCTCTGATATATGGATGCTAACACACAACATGGGTGGGGGGATGGAAGAATAGAAGTTCAGTAGATTAGACAAAGGGGAGTGAAGGGAAGGGAGTAGAGGACAAGAATAGGAAGGACAGTGGAATGAATCTGACTTAACTTTCCTAGGTACATATATAAATACGCCACAGGGAATCTCCACATCATGTACAACCACACGGCTGGGATCCTAATTAGAATAAAATGCACTCCATGTTTGTATAAATTTGTCAAATATACTCTACTATCACATATAACTAAGAAGAAGAGTTCTGTTTTTTTTTTAAAGTGAAAAGATGACACACCCAATTGCTGGGGGATCCCATGACCCAGTCAAGTCAACACAAAAATTTAACCATCATACTCATTATATGCATGTTTACACATTACTACTAATGCTTTTGACACCATAAACATTCTGATAAGTCTTTCCTCTTTTATCCTTCAACTCCTCTGATCTACTCTGAAAGAGACACTTCTTGGAAATTAAAGTCAGAGTTGGGCACAGTGGTGCACACCCATAGCTCCAGCTACTCATCAGTTTGAGGTAGGAGGACTGCTTCAGTCCAGGAGTTTGAGGGCTTCCTGGGCAATATAGCAAGACTTGCATACATGCATGTAGGTATATTATATCACTCTTCCATCCGAATTCATGGACTTGTGACCAACTTTGAGTGTGGCAAAAAGCCAGTCCTTACAATGGCTTCAAATCTCCTCGTCACCTAAATACGTCTTAGTCTTCTCTCTTCCGTTCCCTCATTCTTCTCCTCTTCTGTGACCTCTTTGCTATTATTTGCATCCTGTTTACTCTTGCTTGATAATAACCATTTGCTATTTCCTCTTCTTATAAATAGCACAGTCTAACATAGTCAGTCAGAGGATGATTTCTCAACATCAGAGGATGATTTCCCCTAATGATATCAAGATCTACTGATGATTCTTTCCTAAACAGTTACACATTCATAAAAACCATGATTTTCTAGTTCAGCTGTTCCTTGTGTGTTAATTCATTGGCATTCTTCTGTACAGAAGAGCTCTCTAGATCTCTCCTGCCTCCCCAATAATTTCAATAATATTAGGAGCATGTAGCTTCTTTATGGATTTAATATTTTATAATTTATCACATTTTTAATGTTTAATATCCCCTCAAAGAGGCCAGTACAGCTTTCTACATGTTGGTTCCCTTCTTAAGCCTCTTTCAGACTGTGAACAATGCCTTGCATTCCAGCCCAAAACAAGAAAGATGGACCAGGCTTGCCTTGCACCTTCCCTCTGAGACCTGGAATCAGTAATTTCTCAAGAGCCTATAATTCACTTTAGAATGAAATGGTGAATAAGAACCACTATTTAGGTACTACCTGTTCCATTACCATCAGTCTTTCTTCTTTCTTCTTATTCTTTTCTTCTTGACTTTTTATACAGTTATTATAGCATTTTTGAAAAGAAATTTTCTCATTTCCCATTTATGTCAATGCATATACATATATGTATGTACATGTATATATTTTAGGTACAGACATATATCTGTTTATATATATACACATATCTGTATATATGCATACATGTGCATATATATTATGCATATATATATGCACATTATATATACATTTATCCAAAAGAACTAAAATCAGAATACTATCATGTTACAAGCACATTATATATATATATATATATATATATATATATATATATGCACCTCTATTTCTAGTTATAGATCTCAGACCTGGGATATGTAAAAGTTCCCCTATGATTTCTTCTTGTATTCATGTTTTTTAGAAGAGGCATTTGGATTTCATATCCATTTAAACTTTATGCTGCTGTTTGACATATAGATCCAAATTTCACTGTTGTTCTAAATAAACAGTTATTTTTTTCCAGTTTCATTTATTTAGAGCTTTAGTTTGAAATGACACTTTTATTCATTTCTGAGTTTTAATTTATTCCACTGGTCAGTGTGAATACTTTTTTATATAGCACTACATTATCTTGGGTGGTTTATTGAGGTATAATTGACTTTGTGTGTATATTTTTTCTGTAGCACTACAACATTTTTCATTTTATTGAGATATAATTGACTATTTTTATATTACATGCTATGTAATGTTTATATATATATTACTTACATATAAATCTATGTAGCGATCAACAACATACAGATTTATTAAAGATGTTTTTATTAGCACATTATAATTATACAAATATTGGGGTACATTTTCACAAATTATACATAGAGGAATATAATTTACTCCATTTCAATCCCTGATACTTTTTCCCTTTGTTCTTTTCCCCATTCCCCTTCCTCTACTCTACTTACCTTACTTCTTTTTACTTATTTTTTTAAATTGGTGCCTTATAGACGTACCAATGAAAGTGAAATAGGATGTGGTATATTCATATATTTACACAGTATAATTTGGCCAATTTTATTCCTCGTTTACTCACTTTATCTGTCCTTTCTTTCTTTCTCCCTTTCTATCCTTTTCCTCTCTTCAAATGATCTTTTTTTAATTTTTATGGGATCCCCTCCCCCCTTTTTCCTTATTGTGCTCTAGCCTCTGTGTATGAGAAAACATGCACTTTTGACATTCTGAGACTGGCTCATTTCACTTGGTGTTCTGTTCTCCAGTTCTACCCACTTACCAGCAAATGCCATTATTTAATTCCTCTTTGTGGCTGAGTAAAGCTCCATTGTGTATATAGACCACATTGTCTTAATCCATTCATCTACTGACAGGCATCTGGGTTGATTCCACATTTTGGCCATTGTGAATTGTGCTGTTACGAATGTTGATGTGCTTGTAACATGAGAGTATACTGATTTTAGTTCTTTTGGATAAATATGGAGGAGTGGGGTACTGGGTTGTATCTTCCTAGTCTTTTGCATAATCTCTATACTACATTCCAAAATGGTTGCATTAATTTGCAGTCCCACCAATAAAATATGGATGTATGTTTTCCTCCACATCCACCCCAGAATTTATTATTATTTATATTGTTATGATTGCCATGCTTATTAGAGTGAGATGAAATCAATGCAGATTTGTGTTTTCCCTGAATGCAAAACATTGAACTTTTTTCCTTTTTTCTTTTTTAATTTTTTAATTTTTAATTTTTATTTTTTAAAAATATTTTTGCAGTTGTTGATGGACTGCTATTTTACTTATTTAGATGTGGTGCTGAGAATCGAACCCAGTGCCTCACACATGCTAGGCAAGTGCTCTACCACTGAGCCACATCCCCAGCCCCATTATTGTTTTTAATTTTTACAGACTTCATTTTGAATCATTGTACACATACGGGGTACAAATTTTCATTCTATGGTTGTGCATGATATACATTCATATCATTCTTGTTAATCACACATGTACATAGGGCAATGATGTCTGTCTCATTCCACCATTTTTCATACCCCCACCCTTCCCCCTCTCATTTCCCTCTACATAATCTAAAGATCCTCCACTCTTCTCTCACCCCCCACTACTCCCTGATCATTTTTTCATTTGTTAGTCATTTGTCTTTCTGATTTTGAGAAGTGTCTGCTTATATTTTTAGTCCATTTACTGATTGGTGTTTCTTTTTTGTTTTTTGGTGATAATATTTTTGAGATCCTTATAAATTTTGACTATTAACCCATCGTCAGAGGAGTAGTTGGCCAAGATCTGCCATTCCATAGGCTCCCTTTTCATACTCTGGACTATTTACTTTGCTGTGTAGGTGTTTTTTTTTAATTATATGAGTCCCACTTATTGATTCTTGCTTTATTTCTTGAGATTTATTGGCACTAATAAAGTTGGTGAATATGACATTATGTTGGAGTGTGAAGCCTGTGTTTTAGTCAGCTTTTTTTGAAGCTGTGACTAAAAGGTTTGACAAGAACAATTTGAGAGGAGAAAAAATTTATTTGGGGACTCATGATTTCAGAGGTGGTTGGCTCCATTTTTAGGGTTCAAGGTGAGGCAGAACAAGAAGGTAGGAGAGTGTGGTAGAGGGAAGTAGCTCACGTGATGATCAGGAAGCAAAGAGAGACTCTACTTGCCAGATACAAAATATATACCCCAAAGGCACACCCCCAATGACCCACCTCATCCGGTCACAATTACCTGCCTTCAGTCACCACTCAGTTAATTCCATCAGGGAGATTAATTCTCTGGGTTAAGACTCTCATAACTCAATCATTTTCCTTGAAGCTCTCTTGCATTGTCTCACACATGAGATTCTTGGGGGGCATCTCACATCCAAACCATAACAGCCTGTTTACTTCTAGCAGTTGCACACTTTCTGGTTTAATTCTTAAATCTTTGATCCACTTTGAGTTGAATTTTGTGCAAGATGAAAGATGCGGACCTAGTTTCATTCTTCCACATATGAATATCCAGTTTTCTGAGTACCAATTATTAAAATTATTATCTTTGATGCAACATATGTTTTTGGAACATTTGTCAAATGTTGGATGCCTTTATTTATGTGGGTTCGTATTTGTGTCTTCTCTTTTATTTCTCTGTTCTAGAGGTCCCTTTTGATGCTAATACAATGCTGTTTTTGTTCTTTAGTATAATTCTAAATAGTTTTATATAATGCTATATAGTTTTTAGTATAATTTGGTATGGTGCCTTCATAATCACTGTGCTTGTGCAGTATTGCCTTGGCAATTTGAAATCTTATATTCTTCCAAATGTATTTTAGGGCTGCTTTTTCTTTGTTATGCAAAGAGTGTCATTTGTATTTTGATAGGAATTTCATTAATCCTTATAACGCTTTTGATAATATAGCTATTTTGACAATATCAATTCTGCCAATCAAAAACATGGGAGGGTTTTCCATATTTTAAGTTCTTCAGTTTCTTTCTTCAGAATTGTATGGTTTTCATTGTGGAGTTCTTGTACTTCCTTGGTTAGATTTATTCCCAAGCATTTAGTTTATATTTGAGGTTTGTGAATATGATAGTTTTCCTGGTTGAGGTTCATGACTGGAATATAGACAAATGATTCTTTTATATTGATCATGTACTCTGCTATTTGATGAATTTGTTCACCAGCTTTAGAAGTCTTCTGGTCAAGTTTTTGGGAGTCTTACAGATTTATGATAATGTCATCAGCAAAGATAACTTGACTTCTTCTTTTCCTATTTATATCCTTTAATTTCCTTTTCTTTTCTGATTGCTCTGGCTAGAGTTTTAAGAACTATGTTGAACAGGAGTAGTCAGAGTGGATATCGTTGACCTGTTCCTGATTTAGAAGGAAATGATTTCAGTTTTTCTCCATTCAGTCTGATACGGGTCTTGGATGTGTCACATGAAGCATTCATAATGTTGAAGTGAGTTCCCTTTAGCCATACTTTCTCCTTTAATATAAATAGGTGCTGATTTTGTTAAAGATTTTTCAGCATATATTGAGATGGCTCTGTCATTCTTTTCCTTAGTTCTATTTATGTGGTGACTCATATTTATTGATTTGTTCATGTTGAACCAAGCTTGCAACCCTGGGATGAAATCCACTTGATCATGGTGTACTGTCTTCTGAATGTGTTCTTTTAAAAATATTTTTTAGATGTTGACGGACCTTTATTTTATTCATTTATTTATATGTGGTGCTGAGAGTCAAACCCAGTACCTCACACTTGCTAGGCAATTGTTCTACCATTGAGCCACAACCCCAGGCCTGAATGTGTTCTTTAATGCAATTTTTCAATATTTTTTAAATGATTTTGTCATCTATGCTCATCAGAGATATTTATCTGAAGTTTTCTTTCCTTGATTTATTTTTGTCTGGTTTTGTTAACAGGGTGATACTGGCTTCAGAAAATGAATTTTGGAGTGTTCCCTCCCTTTCTTATTTATGGTATGATTTGAGAATGATGGATATTAAATATTTTAAAATTTTTAAAAAATTTTTATTTGTTCTAATTAGTTGTACATGACAGTAAAATGCACTTATACATTTCGATAGATCATATGTAAATAGAGTATAATCTCTCATTTTTCTGATTGTACATATTGCTGGATCACATTGGTTATGCAGTCAAACCTATACGTGAGTTAATAATGTCTGTTTCATGGATATTAAATCTTTAAAGTTCTCGTAGAACCTGACTGAGAATCCATCTGGTCCTGGAATTTCTTGTTATTATTGTTGTTGTTGGAAGGCTTTTCAATTTCATTACTTGATATTGGTCTGCTTAGTTTTTCTTTATCTTCATGGTTCATATATAAGGATAGGAAAATTATGTCCAATTAATTCTGCCATCTTTCCTATTCCCAACTCCTCTCCCTTCCCTTCATTCACCTTTGTCTAATCCAGCAAACTTCTGTTCTTCTTGGGGAAATTTCTTATTGCTCTTTCTGGCTTGGATTTGATCATAATTTGGGAACTAGAGAAGATGCCCACCACATCTTGACTTTGTGTCTAAGTTTTTCTGGGTGTGGAAGTAGTGATCACACCAACTCACCTGTGCTTCAATTCTATGAGATCCCCTCCATTCTTTGGTGTATGCATGTTCTTCCTAGGTTTCTGTTGGATCAGATGTTACTTAAAAAACACATTATTCACTCTTGGGGGTTGAAGTCATGTGTCCCCTCCTGAAGAAAACTCCTTGCATCCAGTGCTGTCAAATCCAGTGTGGGCTCCCCCATGTGTATTTCAAAGTGTGAGACTGGAGGGGCCAATGTAGAGGCATTATATTGTCTGTGTGATGAGGTTCTAGGTGGCCCATGGCAGGTGTGGGGTTCTTGTTTTCCTCTAGAGTGCACATGTTATAGGTCTGTGGGCTTGTATCTGGGCACACTGGCTGGTAGCTGGTGTTTGTAGGATGCTTCTCATAAGCCCCTTTGTGGAGTGTATTGCTGTTGTGTGTGCACAAGGTTCTCTGTTGACTGCTGTTGTGCATGTACCACACTCTCACAAACTGATTCCCCTGGAGCTCTGTGTGTCTGAATGAGTTTTATTTACTGGCAGTTCTGAGACTTTTATTTCTGGATCCTCCTAGAGGTTCTAGGGCATAGGAAGTATTTCCCTTGTTGCTATGATTTTTTGGGGGGGTGAGGACAGTCACTGCTTTTAGTCCAGAGGCCCAAGTCTGTGTGCTGCATTTGTTGTTTCTTCCTGTTGAATTCAGGGGCTCAAGGTGCAGGGCTCAAAGTTGTTGTTAAATGCTGTGGGATGATGAATTCCCAATTCCCACAGCAGGGACTTCTTTATAGCAGCGTAGAGCTTGGTGCTTTTCCGCAAATGTGGGGCCTTGAGTGCAGGCACTCTCTGGGTGGTGTGTGGCACAGAAGCCTTCATCCTGCCTGATGTAGATCCCTGGGGTGCAATCTCTGCGACTGCTGTGGAGTGCCAGTTTGCCCACCTTGCTCTGTGGCTAGGTGATAGTAACCACTCCCCTCTCCTGGGGCTTCCATGAGACAGCACCGAGTGCTGGGTAGGCTGCCTGCGTCTGCATCTGTCTGTGCAATGCAAGGTGTCCATGGGCAGTCTGTGGTTGATGCAGATCAGCAAGGTTTTACCTGTCATTCTGATGTGGACAGGTTGTCCAATGGCCTGTTTTCACCTTAGCCCCTGTAGAAGCTGTGGGAAGCACTTGGGCTGCAGGTGGGGGGGCTGTTAGCTTCCCCAGGCTTTTAGGTCAGCTCCATCACACCTACCTTAGCACAAAATAAATATTCAGGTGTAAGTTATGGGAAGCAGTTTAAAGAAAAGAGGGGATGGTGTCTCAAGACATGCCACAAAGCTCACATTCCAAGGTCTTTCAAGGTGCTCAGTGTTCTCCCTAAAGATCTTTCAGCACTTAGGTAGCAGTACCTTCCCTCTGTACAGGAGAGGAAGATTAGAGAAGGTATAAAATGGATTTTGGATTTGCGTGTGTGTGTGTGTGTGTGTGTGTGTGTGTGAGAGAGAGAGAGAGAGAGAGAGGGAAAGGGAAAGGTGTGTAGGCCAGTGTCACAAACCTTAACTAGTGTGGGAGCATCAGGCCCTAGGTTTAATCATGAGTATGGAAAAAATATATTATTAATTAATTAAGAATAAAATAACTTACAGAGGTAGTGGATAGAAACACAATTTCTTCTCGAACATCATATCTTAAATGAATCTTCAGAGGCTTTTCTTTCCTATATAGAAAACAATGCCATTGGCTTGAAGCAGTTAATAGGAAATGAAAAGCAAAACAATACTAAACCATTTCGGAACAGGTGAGACAGCAGCATTCTTCCGAGCTGTGGCAGGAAACCCAAGCGAGAGGGATGAATGGTGCTGTGGGCATGTGCTATGTTCTGGACAGATCCATGGGGACCAGGAGAAGAACTTCCCTCTAGGAGCAACAACAGGACCCCAAGATAGGCCGTGCTCAGTGACTTAGTGATGCTTGACCCCAGCTCAGAGCCAGAGTCCCTTGACCACCCGCTGCTCAAGCTGGAGTGCTGGGGGCGGCATCGGTGCCTCCCTGCTCCCTGCAGGCCTGTGCTGCACGAAAGGGCCCTGGGCAAGGTGCAAGTCGCGCCCTCTAAGTCACCCCAAGCCATAGCTCTCCACCAACAGGTCACACACGCCTGCAGGCTGCTGGCCGCCTACTGCTGTCTTGGCGAGCGCCCCTGGCGGCGACTGGTGGGCATTGTGGCGCGCCACAGAGGCTCAGGGCCTGGGTCAGAGCAGCCCTTTTGGACAAGGATGAGCTCCACCTATGGCTAGGCTAGTCCTGGACCGCTGAGGGGAGGATGCAGTCACTACAGCAGCGTCTGCAGGATTCTGTCTCCTCTTACTTGGAATGGGGCCTCGCAACTGCCCATTTCTCTTTTGATTGCACATATACAACGCTTTTTTATGTGGCCAAAAAAAAAAAAAAAAAAAAAAAAAACATCCTTAAAACTGATATGCAGGGAAGAGCTTCCAGCACTAATTCTAGGCTGCAGATGTAAAGTGAGTTCATATGCAAATGGTTTCAAATGCAAATAGCTAACCACCGCCTACTTGCCTCTCTTCCATCTGGATACTTTTCCTTCTGGCTGTCCTAAACTTTTTTCTTTTGCAAGTGCTGGTGTGCAAGACCAGGCCTAGGTGTAGCCAGTGGGAGAAGGAGGCACCAGAGCCATCACCTGGTGAAAACCTGCAAGCAATGGGAAGACTGCAGCTTTGCCTGTGGAGGACAGGAGGTGAAGGGACGCTGTATTCTCTATCCCATGCCTTTTGTTTCAAAGCAGTAGGATCAAGACCACGGTGTGAACCTAAGTGTAAGGGCAGGCTTTGGCTAGGGAGAGCCCTACACAAGTGTTAGTCTTTCCACTTTCTTTCTGAAAATGATTTATCCAGATGAGTGGGCCCATTGGGGGTGCACAAGAAATTCCTAGAAATAATGACATTATTTTCCAATGTGTGATTTTCTGAATTGAGGCATTAGGCTATAAGTTATTGAAGGTATCTTTGTTTACTGCTCAGCTTATTACATTTGGCACACATATGAAGATCTTGCTAAAGGAGAGGAAAAGAATTTTAATGTCATAGTTTTGAAGAAGTGGAAATATTCTGAGCCAAGGTTACTCTAGCAGTGAGGTACATCTTCCACAGTGATTCTTTTCTTTTGAGCCCAAATCATTAAAATGGCCAAGGTTGGCCTAGAACTCGTGATGCTCCATGAAATCTTAGGTTCCCAAGTAGTTTGTCCTTCTGAAGCACAGGATGTTTTCTGTTTTTCTAGTTCTGGTGACTGAATGCAGGTTACTGTCCTCTGAGCTACCTTCACAGTTCATTTGGTGTTGACATTTGAGACCAGGTCTCATGATTTGTAGATCCTGGCCTCCCAGACTCTACAGTACCTGGCCTTCCAGGTGTGCAGAGCCACACATGGATCCTGGCCCATAGCATTCAGGAAGCATGTGACCTCTGGGGATTGAGCCCTTGCTTCTACTGGAACCCTTGTGCCACCATGTAAATGAATCCAGGGTAACTCGCTAGAGGATGACTGTGAGATGACCTTCTCAACACGGTCAACCTCTACAAGGCCCTGAGGCAGGTGGGCCCCAGACATCCCACAAGCTCACTGCTCACACGAGTGAGTCCTACTGAGCTGCACCAAATCTAGCACAAAGCAGAATCATCCAGTGCCACTTACTCTATATGGCTGACCCTCCCTAATGTCAAGTAAATTAATGACGGTCTGTTGAAAAGACAGTACTTAGCAAGAAAGCAAAAGGCTATGCATCCTCTGAGTTTTAGGGGTGAGTTTTCATTTCTCTCAACTGAGGTCCCACATTTAGACCACCTCCCTATGTGACTGCACACCATCTGAAAATCCCCTCCTTATTCCTGTGACATATAGTGTCCTGAGTGCAGGCACCTGTCTCTAGGGCAGCGTGAAGTATATTACCTCTTTCCAGACCATCTGTCAGGGTGGTCTCTGATCAGACCCCCTTCCTTCCTGAGCATTTCAATGGAGCTGACCTCCACCAGAATAGGGCTCCACTGACCGTTGCGCCTCCTGAGACAGGTAGTCAGAGTCTTGGGCTGTGAATTTCCAGGGATATTTAATGGTGGCTCTCCACAGCCTGCTCCTACGAGGGTCCCTTATACATGGTGGCGTCAGTTGGTTGATATCCAGGACATTACCAAGATCAAATGCAAGTAAATTCTTTAGACTTGGGCTTCAGCACTGACAGGCTAATCTCAAATGCTGCTGGACTCTGTGGCAGTGCGGTAAATATATCCACATGCCTGGGGCTGGTGGCACACACTTGTCACTTCAGCCTCCTGAAGGATCCAGGCAAGAGGGTCTGAAGGTGAAAGCCAGCTTTGGCAACTTAGCCACATCCTCTCAAAATAAACCAAAAAAAAAAGTGTTGTGGAAGAAACTCTGTGGTAAAGCACCCTGGGTTCATTCCACATGATTGCAAACAAAGACAAATGTACTATTGAAAAAGTAGCCATGATGGTGAAATGGCCAGAAGAGAACTTAATGTCTCCCCTCATCATGATTGAGTTTGCTTTTCAAATTCAGCATTGTTTATTTCATGGGCCACTGTTGGCTGGGGAATTCCACATGACACCACAATCATTTTGGATTCATGCCACCAAGGTAGGGGGCTGGGTTCCACTCCATAGTTGAGAAGAGGAGGCCTACATGAGACCCAGTTTCCAAAGATGAGGGTGGTGACTGATATTAGGTCCCATGTTTATGGTCATCCAGGACCGTGGGCCAGGGAAGGCAGCACCTTCTGGTGGCTTGGAATTCTCCCTCCATCTGGGCAGTCACCTCTGCCCCATACACAGGGGCCTTTCTCTCACCTCCTCCAGGACAGTCTGTTTGCATCCTCCCCAGAGGAGCCATGTGCCCTGCTGGGGGCTCCATCAACAGCTGACAGTGCTGGTGGTGGAACAGCCTAGTGAATGGACTGAGCATACAACTTTATGTCAGTCAACATCAAATTTTATTACCTACAAACTTACAGTGCCATGGTCTATCATGAAATAACATAACACTACTAAAATGGGATGAATTCAGAGAGGAGGGGAAAGAAGTCTGGTGGGGAATCTGTCATGGTGTAGCATTCTGGAGCTCAAAATGGGAGAGGTGCCATAGGGGACAGGGCCATGGTTGCCATGGGGCAGTGGAAACGTTCCAGCAGAGGTGAAGCAGGTGCCTTCCTGAGCGCCTTTTTACCTGGAGCCTCTGTCGTATTGCTGCATGTGATGGACCTTGCTGCCTGCTGAGGTGCCTGCAGGGGAAAGCACCCACAAGGTGACTGCCTTTCCCTGGGTCTTGCTCAATTCCCAGAAGGGGCCTCCCTCTGAGAGTAGCCCAGCCCCTATCCCCACACCAGAATGTCTTCCTTCCCAGAGTCGAGAACACCAGCTCCAGGATGTCAGACTTGTCTGGAGGAGACCACAGGCCAGTTCCCTGTGGGACTTGCACCCTTTCCTTGGCACACCCATTCAGCGATCCATGCCAGGTCCGCTCATCAGAGGCCTCAGACTCACTGGGTTCTGTGTTGTCCAGCTGTGTGAGCAGGCCCTGCACATGTGAGGTCATGTCTGACTTCCACTTGATGAGATGCAGGAAGCTTCTGAGATTATTCAGGTTGGCCTGAGAGCCCACAAAATCTTGTGGGTAGAGGTGTAGCCAGGTCTCGATGATGGAACACAGGGCCCTGGGGAGTTTGGAGTAAGGCAGGGAGCCATGAGGGTTTGGACCTCTCCCTTAAGTGGAACCTGCCTGAATGATGGGATTTCCCAAAGGGTGACTGAGTCAGTCACATGCAGTTGGGTCAGGGGAGAAAACCTGTAGGCATGTGTGTGGGTAAGACACACCCCAATCCTGCTGTCCCACCTCAACAAAAGCATTCAGAAAAGCATAGTCAATCATGGCTGGGATCGGCTGTATCAGGGACAGATCTGCACGGGCCCCAGCTCAGAGGCCCCAGCCACTCCACCATTCCTTGGATACCCAGAAGCCCACCACAGCTTTCTGTGTTCATTCTCCAGGGAAATACCAGACCTCAGCCTTTGGCTGGAAGTCACACAAGGCTGGGACCTGGATTTGCCCAGGCATCCTCAACAAAGGTCACCTATGTGAACCCCTGTGGAGTCAGCAGGCCACCCTCTTGACCTCAAATCCACTCACTGTTGTCCTCGAAGGCTCGCCTCCATGAGGTCTTGCTGGAAATTGCCATTGCTAGAAAGAGAAAGGTGGGGGTCACCTCTAACATCCTGTGCCCCTCATGTGCCTAGATGCCTGGTGGGCTTGACTAACATCCTGACAATATAGAGAGCTCTCAAGGCTGGCAGGTTTGTCTGAACTGCATCCTCAGTGACAGGAGTAATGCTTGCACTGTTGGGTCTTCATAAACATACACTCGAGTCTTGATTGAACCCATGCACCCCTGCATAGCTCTCTCCAGGCCAGGGCCCCCTCAGTCTACCCCAGTCATCCCTGTTTGGGCTCCATTCCACCCAGGGGCACACCCAGATGCAGTGCCCTTACTGCTTCCCAAAAGTGCAAAAACTGCTTTCCTGGGGCCCAAGAGCAGTGGTTCTGAGGCAGAAAACCTCCTCCTAGAGGATGGGACAGTCCCACAGGGGTAGTCCAGAGCCCTTGGCAGCCTGGTCCTTAGGATCAGGCCTGAGGCAAACACTCCAAGGTCTCCTCCTACTTGGTTTTCTAAATAGACCAGCAGGGTTCTCCTCTACAAATACCACTGTAAACAGAGCTGTCTGAAATTCTGAGAGATGCCCAGCATTGCCAACACCAAGCCACGTGATGGCCAGGTCCCAGGGCTTGGAGGCAGTACACACCTTTGAGTCAGCAGCTCCAGCACCTTCTGGGAACTGGCCACAATTAGGTTTGTACACAAACACTCAAGAAGCCAGGCAGGGTTCCCGCTCTGCAGGGAGGTCACCAGCTCATTCTTGAGCTGCTGTTGGACAAGCTCTCCCAAGGTGTCCACTACACTGGACATATCCACTCTAGACTCTTTGTTGCCTCCCTAGTTTTGGGGAAGAAAGAGAGATATTTTGATATGAAAACAGTAGTCCTCAGCAAAACAACTCACTGCCAGAGCATCATGTCTACACAGAACTAAAGATTTCCACTCCATCCTCTCAGTCGACATAACACACACACCCTCACACCCACAGCTGGTGAGGATCTGTGCTCCCCAAAGGGAATCTCAGACTGGGCTAGACTTAGCTCACCTGCAGGGTCTCTCCTGTCTCACCTGTGGTCTCTTTGGGAATAATCGCCAGAGTCTTGGGGACCTAGCGCTGACCCAGGACCTCCAGACTCTTGATAAGCCCCTACTCAGGACTTTTCTGAGGCGTGAGACTCCAGGAATGGGGAGACAATGAGAAGTCATTTTCTCAGTGCTCAACAGCTCAGCACAAGTTAGCAGACTGGGACTGTATGAGGACTGTTGGTGCCTAGCTACCAGGGTTCCAAGTTCCATATGTTCCATGGCCAAGGAAGTGAGGTCACTTCCTGGGGGACTTTTTTCCTGAGTCCCTTTCTCACACAACATGGTTCCAAAGGCCCTCTGGGGTGCTGGCTGCTCCCATCTTCCCATGTCCTATGTCCAAGTGGACACACCTCTCCAAAACTCTTTGGATTTGGCCCAGAAGAACTCAGGTATAGCCAGCTGTCCCAGTTTGGGGAGACAGTTCTGACTGTTCAGGCACATCTCCTCTATTTGACCACATGTGTGACCCTGAGAAAGTCATGGTGCCTCACAGGAACTCTAGAGCTTCCCAACATGTTCCCTAGAGATCCTGGTATCATCTAGTTTTGAGGTTGTCATCAGGTGTTTGTGCCCATACATACATACATACATACTCCCTGAGAAAGGCTTACGCTGGACTCATGGGTTTCTAATGCACAAACATACAGATGACACAACTTAGGAAGGTGAAGGACAAAGCATGACCTGCAACTCTACCACAAACTGGGTCCTACAGTGAGGGAGGGAAAGTCAACTCCTCTCTTGGTCCTGAATCCCAGTGTTCACCCCTGGAAGGTTGTAGGGGCTGATTTTCAGAGAGAGAATCCCTTTGCCCTAGACCTGCCAATGGCTTCTTGTGACATGTCGACTGGTCCCAATGTCTCCTCCCATCATAGGATGTGGCTACAACACAAGGGATCCCAAACAACACAGCAGCCTTGAGCCCAATGCCTGTAGCTCCCTGCCCACTACGTGCATTCCCATCAGCACCTGCTTTCCAAGGAACAGAAATCAGCAAGTGTCATGGCCTCTCCCTTGCACCTTGGAGTCATGGGAAGTCTCCTTTCTGCCAGGCTCCATAGCCCCGCAGCAGGGGGGCATTGCTGGGATTCTAGATGCTATAGCAGCAGGTAGAGAGCCAGGCACCCCGTGACCTCTCAAGAAGCTGGCATACCTATGCTTCCATTTCTAAGTGGCTCACTTAGGTGACAATATTTGGGTGTTAGAATTCACTGATACACAAAACATATCAAGATGCAAGGAGTGTGTGAACTGGCCAAGAGTCTGTCCAAGAGCATGGTCATCACTTCCTGGGTCGAGGCCTCATTCTCCGTGTCTCTAGGCAAAGACAGCATCGCTTCTTTCAGGATGGCAGCAAACCACTGCCATTTGTTTTGGGTGCAGTTTCAGGCAGACAGTTTCCTCTTATACTTCCAAATGAAAGGAAACAAGCTCCGGTAGTGTGAATAAAGAAGCATCTCAGATGGCCTCATTGATTTAATCACTGAGGGAACTGAGCAGGAAGGAGACAATTCAGTTTTGAGGAACACTATGGGAATAGTTGGCCCCTCTTTGCAAGGGTACTCCCTAATCTTTTTGATGTTTATTTTTTTCCTATTCTGTTTAATGGGACACAAGGAGGTGATGATTATCCATCCTCGTATGCAACTCCATGAATTGGCTAACCATCCAGGAGACACACAGAACCCACAGAGCAATGGGGCTTCTCATTACATTACCAGCAAAGGTACCCTCACAAGATAGAAAACTGGTCGGTAAGGACTTGGTGATCAATACTCACATGCAAAATCCCCCTGTTGGGAGGAGTGCCTGCACAGGGCAAATCTGTCCACATTATTGTTCTTGGGAATGTGCTGGAGAATGGCAGATAGGGAGGGATCACCAGAAGGAAGACCAGCGATTCTGAATGGTGATGGACTTATGCACCCAGATGTTCCATTCAATTTGAAAAAGGGAATTGACCCCCATGTTCTAAGCTGCTAGAGCTCAAAGGAAGGGAAACTTCTGCCCTCTTATGTTTCCACCACAGACAGGCAGACATTTCATGCCCTTAGAATAGAACACTCTCCATCCCACCATGTTTTTTTAGCCCAGAGAAAGAGGCCTGGAGCAGC
>JAJEJO010047589.1:35219-89612 GCA_020662805.1 Glaucomys volans
TGGACAGTCAGGAATGGAGGTATCTCAGGGCACAATTTCCTGTGTGACAGAGACTAAGGGCAACTTTGCAAACAGCAGAGGGAGTCATGATACTCTTCTGAGAAATGAGAAAAAGGAAAAACAATCAACATACAAGATTCAGTAACCATATAAGTAGAAGATTGTAGAACTCTGTGCAACATGCATGTTAACATTTGCAAAATGTTTGCTGTCTGTATGTTCCTCTTGAGTGTGCCTCATCTCTCTTTTTATTATATCACTGAAATAAACTTTCCTATACCAAGGTAAATTTGTCATAAGCAGAAGAGCATAAACTAAGAGCATAGACTTTTAGTGGGAATTAAAATATTAATAGTTAAATGAATTGATAAATTGTTATGTCCAAATAATTAGGCTATTTTTATCCAGATTAGTCTTTTCATGTCTCTCATCTGAGTCATTCATTTTCATTACCACCAATGCCATGAACTTTCTAGAAATGATCTATCCTAGAACGCTGTAAGCGGAAATCTTCTTTCCATATAGACAACAAGTCTATTTCATTTCTGCAGCAATTCATCCATTTAATTCAAATATACATATAGTCTTCACAGTGTTTCTGAATCACATATTTGGTGTTACAGCAAAGCACTAAATAAAGCCAGTCTCTGCCTAAAGGAATCCAGAAGATTACCTAGATCCTACTCTGAGAGCACTTTGTTCTGCAGAGTATCACTATGGTACCCTCTTAAGGGGTTACTGACCTCGTTGTAGTGCTCGCCCCACATTATCAGTTTATCATTTAAGAAAAGGCACTGATTCCTGTTGAATTTGAATCTGAACTCTCCAACTTTCACCTGGACTTCAGTACCATTCAGCAAAGACTGATAATTGAAAATGTGAAGCTTGGTTGTTGAAATTTTCTGATTCACAGTTTTTTCCTTATTGAAGTTTCTTTCAAGTTAGCATTTTTGTAGAAATGGATGATTCTGAAAGTTGATATTACTTTCAGAACAAGTGTTAGTAAAGCAGAGAAATAAGAATAAACTTTATTAAATTAACTTCCCCCTTCCTCTACCCATGTGTTCTAATGGACTTCTTTCACTTGTTGGTCTATCAAATACTCACATAAGGAAAAATCACTGTACAGAAGAAGACCTACAAGCAATCAACAGATATATGAAGAAATGTTCAACATCCCTAGTAATAAGAGAAATGCAAATCAAAACCACTTTGAGATTTCATCTCACCCCAATTAGAATGTCTGTTATTGAGAATACAAGCAACAATAGGTGTTGGCGAGGATGTGGGGAAAAAGGTACACTCATACATTGCTGGTGGGAATGCAAGTTGGTGCAGCCACTCTGGAAAGCGGTATGGAGATTCCTTAGAAAACTTGGAATGGATCCACCATTTGACTCAGCTATCCCACTTCTTGGCCTATACCCAAAGGACTTAAAATCAGCATACTACAGTGATGCAGCCACATCAATGTTCATAGCTGCTCAATTCACAATAGCTAGATTGTGGAACCAACCTAGATGCCCTTCAGTAGATGAATGGATAAAGAAACTATGGTATATATACAGAATGGAATATTAATCAGCCATAAAGAAGAATAAAATTATGGCATTTGCAGGTTAAGGGATGATGTTGGAGACTGTCATACTAAGTGAGATTAGCCAGTCCCAAAAATCCAAAGGCCGAATGATCTCTCTGATAAGTGAATGATGATGCATAATGTGGGGTGGAAGGGAGGCAAGAATGGAGGAAGGATAGATAGCAAAGAGGGAAGGGAGGGATGGGGTCTGGGTAGGGGGGCAAGAATAATAACAGAATGAGACAGACATCATTGCCCTGTGTACATGTATGAATGCACAGATCGTGTGACTCTACTTTGTGTACAACCAAAGAAACAACAGCTGAACTCCATTTGTGTTCAATGGATCAAAATCAAATGTATTAAAAAAAAAGAGTAATATGTACCAAATGTAGGTCTACATGCTTTACATAAATATATATATTTTTTAAATCTAGGTGTTTTTTTTCTCATATTGTCTTCCTTTTATGAATCAAAGAACAATTCACTTGGCTGGGGATTGAGCACTTGCCTAGCACATAAAAAATAAATAAATAAAATAGAGTTTAAAAAGTTTGCTAAGGTTACATAGCTACTCAGTGGGAAAACCAGGACTCTAACACTAGGTCCTAATTTTTAAGGAAAAAACTGGAAACTTAAGTCAGGCGTTTAAAATCTGTGCAAAATAGTTCCTCAAGGAATATACTCTCATTGTTGCACAAAGCTAAAACATTTAAAAAGCAAACCACCAATGTCAATAAAATATGATTTTTTAAAATTTTAGAAATATAAACTACATTCTAATGAATAATCATACTCATCATTTTATCAATTTTATATAATAAATTAATGACAAATATCAGTTATGTTTTTATAGAAACTTCTCTATTAATTATACATTTGGTGAATGGAAAATAAAATGTTATTCCTATTATATTGATGAAAAATAAGCTTTCCTATGCCAAGTTAAATTTGTCAAGAAGTTTCAGCTAGAAAGGAGTTGTACAGCGTACCTGAAAAGTACTTGTTGATTGACCACTTATTTATTAATTGACCTAGTCTTTCATTGTTATTTTCTGACATCTCATTTCACAGAGGACTTACACAGAAAATGTAAGTGTGCAAATTTCACAAGAAAGACTCTAAAATTAATATCCAGCTTAATGTTCATGTAAGTCAAAATTTGTGCAAATGAACCATAAACTGAGAATTACATGATAGATAGAGTTACAGATCATTTGGGGAAACTGAAAAAACTCTAGAGAATGCATATATTTAAAAAATATTCCTTAGCTTGTGTGCATAAATATACAAAAATGTTGGGGGATAAATTCAAATTTTGTTGTGCATCTGCTAAAGTAAAATGAAAACTGTTTGCATATAATGTTATATGTACTAATAATATTCAAAGAATAAAAACTTCTCAGAAATAAAGAAGGAAATGAGAGAACACTTAGTGACTACAATCCTGGAATATAAAAATCAGTAATGGACTTCCAGTTTCCACTCCAATATGTAAAAGGTTTTCAGGACCTCTTTTCATACTAACAGCAGCAAGGAAAAAGCTGAAGAAATTTATGAATAAATAATTCTTATGTGCGTTAGGGAACTGAGGCAAACTGCTGCCCTGAAAACTTGAGTGATACGTAAGTATGGAAAATGAGAGTTTACTGGGCTTTGAAATTTCTGTACACATAAATTAGTAGGAAAACAAACACCACTATTATTTATCATGTGGAGAACAAACAAGCATGAATTGGAGAGATAAACACCACTAGAGGCCCTGACTTGAGGGAATGTGGGAGGGGCACTCTTTCATGAGTTTTGCTGCTGTGCACTCCACCAGGTTCTCACAGGGAAAAAAAATCCCCTGTCACTTCCAACAAAAGGAACAAAGAGTGACTGTTATGAAACATGCCCAGAGCATTTGTTTTCCACAAGACCTCAGGGAAACTATGTGAAAGAGCCCAATCAACCTGTGAGAAGAAAATGCTCAACTCTGATCCCATCTATCCTTTCTGCCTCACCTAAAGAAGAAGAAAAAGATATGGGATGCACTTTTGAAGGTCAAAACACAAAGGCACAGTCTCACCAAAAGACAAAAATTTGATCTTCAGATCACAGAACATTTCCCCTCATCTTCCATTATCACCATGATAGCACAGCTCTGTACAAAAGAAGATTAAGACTGAAACAATGGAAAGGGTCTGCATGTTTAAGGAGGTTCTAGGAAATGCAAGGATGGTGAACAAGACAAAACTGAGACACAAGAAGTGAAATCTTGGACACCTACAGCCAAAGGAAGCTGTACCATGTGGCTTAATTGCTAGCCTGAGAAAAGTGAGTTCTCATACTAACAGACTCAGTAAGAGAACTTCCATTCTTAATTACATAATACATCATCTCTAGCTTTATTTTAAAAATTACATATCATGCTAAAATAAATTTAAAAAATATAATCTAATGAAAGAAGCAAGCAAAAGAACCACCTTCAAAAATGTTGGAGAATTTGGAATTATCAGACTAGAAATTTTAAAACTGTGATTAATCTTCCAATACACAGGATGAATAACAATATGGAAAAGTGGGTGAGTAATGTTAGCAGAGAGATTAATACCCTAAGAAAAATCAAAATGAAGCATTAGACATAAAAGAGACTGTAGTAGAAAATGCCATTAGTGGGTCCATTAGTAAAGTGGACACTGCTGAGGAACACAGTATTGATCTTGTAGATATGTCAATAGATACATCCCAAACTGAAAAGCAAAATAAGTAAAAAGAAAAAATATAACAATATCTAAGAACCCTGAGACAATTATAGAAGGCACAGTACACAAAATGAGACTACCAACAGGAGAAAACACCAGAATGGGGCAGAAAAAATATTTTTCATCATAAATGGAAGTATGATGAAGTATGCCAGGTTAAAAAAAAAAGAATTTTCCAAGTTAATGACAGGCACCAAACCATAGAGATAGTAAGCATGCCACTGATATGGATTAATGATTTTATCCCTAAAAATCTCATATTCAAACATAGGTCCTGAAGCAACAGTGCTGGGAGGTGGGGCTTCAGGAGAGGTGTTTAGGTCGTAAGGACTCCATTCTCATGAATGGATGAATGCTGTTATACAACGGTGAGTTCATTGCCTATGACTCTTTGCCCTTTGACCTTAAGCCACATGAGGACACAATGTTCTCTTCTTTGGAGGGTGCAGCAAGAATCCCTTGTCTGTAAAACTGTAAGAAAATAATTTCTGAGTTCTTTACATATTTCCCTGTCTCAGATGTTCTGTCAAGGTAATAAAAAATGGCAAATACCAAGTGGGATAAGCATAAAAGAACTACATTTAAGTCATTTCAATTCCAAATGCAACAGACAAAACTTCTTAGGAAAAACTAGGGACTAATACTAATACTTAAAGAGGAAAAAGGATACAAATTATAGCAGGCTTTTCATCAAAACATGTACAAACAAGAAGAAAGTTGTAAAATACTTGTGTAGTTGAAAGATAAAAAAATCACTAAAATTTTGTATCAGAAAAATCGTCATTTGAACATAAAGAAGAAATAAAAATGATCACAGATAGAAATGTGGGAAATTTTTGTCAGTAGTCCTGCTCTATAAGAAATGATAAAAGGAAATTTTCAGGGAAAGCAAACAGATTAGGTAGAAAATCAAATAAACATAAAAAAGAATAGCATTATACTTAGAAAAGTAAAATGCTACATTTGCTTCATTCTTCAGTAATCTAATAAATAACAATTTATTCTTATTTAGAATAAATAAGGAATAACATATTGTGTGAAATATCACATGGGTATATGAAATAACTGAGAGCAATGTTGTAAGTGATGGGAGACAGGAAGTGGGATTACTGTCATAGTATACGTGCACTACTGAAGGCAGTATTTATTTTATTATCATTATCATTATCATTATTATTTTGTGGCACTGCAGATCACACACAGGGCCTCACACATGCTAGGTGAGAAGTCTACCACAGAACGATATTGCAACCAACGCAAGCGATATTTTTAAATGTAAACAACAAACTCCAGAGAAAACCCAAGATTTTTTTAAAAGTCATAATTGATAGTCTCATAAAGGAGAGAAAACAGAAAAATATAGCATGCTTAATTAAAACTAGAAAAGTAAAAAGAGAAATTTACAAAAAAGAGAAGCAAACAAAAAAGAAGGCCAAAAAATAGAAAAAAGTTTCACACATGATAAATATTAATGAAAATGTCAATAGTCAATTTAATTTGAGGGCTTTCAGTACACCAATTAAAAACAGACTGACAGGCTGAATGAAAAACAAGACAAAAATAAAACAAACTGAAAAATAAGCAAAACCCCAAGCACTCAACTATGTGCTATAACATAAAATAACATAAAATCCACTTTAAATGGATAAATTAAATGACAAGGGTAGGGAAATACATCCCATGATAACACTAGATAAAAGAAAGTTGAATTAACTCATTTACATTTTGACAAACAGCCTTCATTAACAAATAAAATTATAAGGAATGAAAAAAATGCATTACATGATGACAAACTGGTCAATCATCCAAGAAAATATAACAATTCTTAACACATGTTTGCCTACTAACAGAACATCAAACACTATGAGCAAAAATAATAATTATTAGAACTACAAGTATAAATTGACTAATTTGCTATTGCAGCTGGAGACTTCATCCATCTCTAAAACCAACTGCCAGATCCAGCAGGCAGAAAACCTTTAAGGACACACTTGAACTAAGCAGCACCATAAATCAACCAGAAGTAACTGACTTCTACCGACCAGAACATCATAGAAACTCCACCTAACCACAGAACAGAAGTATCTAATATCCACACACTCACATGGAGCAGTTACAAAGATAGTGTACATTCTGGGCCATGAAAAAAAAAATTTAAAGAATAGAAATATTGGAATCAAAGTACAATAATATTCAATTAGAACTCAATAGTAGAAAGCAAGATAATACACAACTATTAGCTATAACAATATACTTCTAAAGAACATGAGTCCTCAAGAGAAAATTTTAAAAATTTGAGCAAAATAAAATCAGTGATGATACAGTTTATGAAAATTTATAAGATGTAGCCAACATAGTGCTAAAGGGAAATTTGTAGCATTGGATGCACATATTACAAATTTAAAAGATCTAAAACCAATAATGTGAGCTCCCATTTTAGGAAACTAGAAGAAAAAATTTCTGAATAAACCTATTGTAAGTAGGAAAAAAGAAAAACAAAAATTAAAACAGAAAACAAAGAAAATGAAAACAGGAAAAGAAAATACTAGTAAACCAAGAAAGGAAATACTAGACTGTATAGAAACTGATAAACTTCTATCCAGTCTAACAAGGAAAAAAGTAAGGACACACATAACTGATATCAGAAACGAAAGAGAATTTATAGCTACTAATACAATTGACATGAAAAGGAAAATTAAGAGGAATCATGAACAAATAATCACAAATTTGATATCTTAGATGGATAGAAAAATAGGAAAAGGATACAAAAAGGAAAAAATGGATACAAAAGGAAAAATAGATTATATGAATAGATTTGTCTATTTTAAAAATTAAATCAATAAATAAAACCTTTTCAGAAGAAAGCACCAGTCAATTTGCCAGCAAAATTCCACCATACATGCAATGAATTAGTAACATTCATTATCTATAAATTCTTACAGAAAATAAAAGATGTTGAAAGACTTCTAAGACATTCTATAAGGCCAGCATTATCCACATTCATAATTAGATAAGAACAAGCCTCTGATGAAATAAATGAAAGCAGATCTTTAAAAGTACAAATCTATTTCATGTTCCTGAATAGAGAGACCCAATAATGTTAAGATGTCATTATGTTAAAGTTGGTATTAAACATTGAGTTTCTGATCTTCTGTAAATTTATTTCTAAATCAATTTTCTACTAAAATGTTTCTAAATAGCATTACCTTGCCATACAATTATTTAAAAGTGGGTGTGTTTATATTTCTTGCTTTTGCATCTTTAAAACAATAAGGTGCATTTTACATTCTAGCCTAAGAGGTGTTATCTACTTTATTTGGTAATTATAGTTTTGAAAATATAAAAGACATCATTCTGTCCAACTTGACCTATAAACTATATAAATCCCCATAAAACTGCCAGAAAGTTATTTTGTATGTATCATGTAACTGATTTCAGGCAAAGCCTCTGCAGATAGTGTGTTAATACAAACAGATGGACTGCTCCAATTCTGGGACTTCAAGAAGACATTCAAGGAACAAATTCCAAGACACTGCCCTAAGGGAAGAAAAGAAGGCTTTCAGTAGCTCCTAATCTGTTTTTAACAGACCAAGAAGAAAACACACACTCTGAAGTAGTCCACTTGTTCCAAAGGGGACCAGAGATGTGAACTGGGAGCATCTATCAAAATGTCCTGAGGAATCATAGTATCTCAGGGATGACTAACAAATGAAATTATGTCTCTGTAAAGCAAGTCAGTAAAGAATAGAGGAGATGGACCCTTCCTCATGTACTTAGACATTAATGTAACTTTGAGGAACATGAAAAACCAAGGAAAAGCCAACGAACCAAAAGAACACAATGATTATCTGCTTACTGACTAAAGAAATACATATCTGAGTTACCTGACAATACAAAATAGTTGTTTTAAAGAATATTGGTAATGTACAAAGGAACACAGACTACTCAGTGGTATCTCAAAAGCAACCCAAATGGAAAACATAAACACTGGTCACAGAATTTCTGAAGGTGAAGAATATAATAAATAAAGGAAAAATGCAGTAGTGTCAAATGAATTGAAAAGCAGAGGCAAGAATTAGTAAACATAAAGAGAGATCATTTGAATTATCCATTCACTAGAGAAAAAGAAAATAATACTGAAAAGGAATAAAGAAAGCCTACATATTTATGGGACATCATCAAGAGGAATAATTTATGAGTTATGAGAATTTCAAAAGGAGAAAAGAGAAAAGTGCAGAAAACATATTTAAAGAAATAATGACTGCTTCCTAATCTGAAGATAAATAGGGACATCTATGGACATATATGTTAAAGGTAACAAAACAGGTTTATCATGAAAAGGACATCACTGGGACATATTATAAACAAATTGTTAAAAGTTAGAGAATTTTGAAAGTACCAAAAGAGACTATTCACAAAGAAAGAACCTTATTAAAGACAGTCAGCATATTTCTCAGCAGAAATTTGAAGGCCATGAGAGAATGAGATGGTTTGTTCAAAGTTCTAAGAGAAAAACAACATGTCAACAAGAACTTTTTACTTGACAAAATAGTCATTCTGAGATAAAGGAGAAATAAGGACATTTTTAGACAAACACAAGCTGAGAATAAGATGCCATAACCTAAACCCTGTCAAGCTGCTCAATTTTCTAAACAATGGAAGATAAAAATTGTGGGGAAGTCTACCAAAAACCGCAGCTCTTGTATGCTGCTGATGGAGATGTAAATTAGTGCAGCTGTGTGTGGAGGCTCCATTCTGTGCTGCTATGAGAGAATACAACACATGGGGTAACATATGGAGGAAGACTAGATCAACAGGCCTGCATCTGAGGAGGGCCATCTTGCTACATTGTAAAGGGCAGGGACATCACATGGTGAGAGGACCTGTGTGAGAGGCAGAGAAATAAGTCAAACTCATATTTATAAACTCCCCTCTCCCCTGGGAGTGAATTTACTCCCAAAATAATTGAATTAATCCACTCACGAGCGTAGAACCATCATTACTTAATCACCTTAAAATGCACACCTCTAAGGCAGGTGAGGAGGCACTTACCTGTGATCCCAGCGACCGGGGAGGCTGAGGCAGAAGGATGGTGAATTGAAAGCCATCCTCAGAAACTTTAGGGAGGGTCTAAGCAATTTAGAAAAACCCTGTCTCTAAATAAAACATAAAAAGAGCTGGGGATATGGCTCAGTGGTAGAGTGCCTCTGGTTCAATCCCCGGTACCAAAAAAAGAAAAAGAAAAAAAAAATTCCTACCTCTGAATACAGTTGCATTTGGGGATCGATTTTCTAACACATGAACTTTGGAGGACATATTAAAACTATAACAAATGTATAGCGAAGATGCAAAAAATATACACAAAGGATTACAATTCAGCTTTTGACATTCTGGCATTAGCAACAAAATAGATGGGATTGGAGAACAAGATGTTAAGTAAGTGCATTATTATGAAGTATGTGGGTATATTTAAAGTTTGACCACTCTAATCAAAAGAAGTGATTAAATAGATTTTTAAATACAAGAAGATCCAACCAAATGCTACCTATAAGAGACCCAATTTAGCTTCAAGGAAACACACAGTCAGAAAATGATGAAATGGAAAAAAAGACATTCCATGCAAATGGAAAACAAAATGAGCAAGACAACTAGCCTAGCATAGCCAATCATCCAAGAAAATATAGCAGTTCTTAACACACATATGTCTACTAACAGAACATCAAACACTATGAGCACAAAATAATAATACTTAGAACTACAAGCATAAATTGACTAATTCACTACTGTAGCTGGAGACTTCATCCATCTCTAAAACCACCTGCCAGATCCAGCAGGCAGAATACCTTTAAGGACACACTTGAACTAAGCAGCACCATAAATCAACCAGAAGTAACTGACTTTTACCGACCAGAACATCATAGAAACTCCACCTAACCACAGAACAGAAGTATCTAATATCCACACACTCACATGCAAGATTTACAAAGGTAGTGTACGTTCTGGGCCATAAGAAACAAAAAAGACTTTAATTCAAACACTGTCACAAAGTAAAACAATGGGAGACAGACATCAGGCTCAGCCCAGTGCAGAGGCCTGAGACCTCTGCACCTGGTACATCAGCCCTAAGTGCCCCCGTGGAATTTCCACGCAGGGGCACCTGGCACAGCCCAGAAGTGGGAGACCTTGGCGTGTGGTGAGTGGGCGCAGTGGACACTTGGATTTCCCACTTGGGGAGGCTCAGCTCTGAGGTTTGGGATCTGCCAAGCTAAGTCTGGTGAGACCTCCATGTCCAGGAGGTAGGCACAGAGACAGACATAGGCTCAGTCTAGTGCAGAGGCCTGAGACTTCTGCACCTGGTACGTCAGCCCTTAGTGCTCCCATGGGAATTCTGCATGGGGGAAGCTGCAAGGAGAACCAGCCCAGAGGCTGAGACATACCCTACCCTGGCCCCAGTCCATGATCTCATGTTACTGAAGACTAGGAAGTGAGGTATTGGAAACCTGTTGGGACACCACAAGCCTATAAGGGGAAACAGCAATACCTCAGATTCTCATGTATAGAGGAGAAGATATGGGAGCAACATGAGAAAACAGGGGAAGAAAGTGTCTCAAACAAACCAAGATGCTACATCAACAGAATCCAATGATAGCAAGGCAGAAGAAATGTCAGAAAGGGAGTTCAGAATGTACATAATTAAAATGATCAGAGAAGCAAACGATGTGATGAGAGAGCAAATTCAATGAATGATCGTACCAATCAATAGTTAAAAGAACAGTTAAAAAAACAGTTACAGGAAGTTAAAGATCATTTCAATGAAGAGATAGAGATTCTGAAAGAAAACCAAACTGAACTCCTGGAAATGAAGGAAACAATAAACCAAATTAAAAACTCAATAGACAGCATAACCAACTGGGTAGATTACCTGGAAGACAGAGCCTCAGACATTGAACACAAAATATTTAATCTTGAACATAAAGTTGACCAAACGGAGAAGATGGTAAGAAGTCATGAACAAAACCTACAAGAACTTTGGGATATGATGAAAAGACCAAATTTGAGAGTTATTGGGATTGAGGAAGGCACAGAGATACAAACCAAAGGAATGAATAATCTATTAAATGAAATAATATCAGAAAAATTCTCACATCTGAAGAATGAAATGGAAAATCAAATGCAAGAGGCTTACAGGACACCAAATGTACAAAACTACAATAGATCAACACCAAGGCACATTATAATGAAAAAATCTAACATACAAAATAAAGATAGAATTTTAAAGACTGGGAGAGAAAAGCATCAGATTACATTCAGGGGGAAACCAATACAGTTCTCAGCAGATTTCTCAACACAGACCCTAAAAACAAGAAGGGCCTGGGACAACATATTTTAAGCTCTGAAAGAAAATGGATGCCAACCAAGAATCTTATACCCAGCAAAACTTACCTTCAGATTTGAAGATTAAATAAAATCCTTCCATAATAAACAAAAGCTAAAAAAAATTACAAATAGAAAGTCAGCACTACAGAACATTTTAAACAAAATATTCCGTGAGGAGGAAATGAAGAACAACAATGTAAGTCAGCTTAGAGAAGAACTACCCTAAAGGAATAGCCAAATAAAGGAAAACCCAAGTCAAATTAAAAACCAAAAATCAGCCAAAATGACTGGGAACACAAATCATATCTCAATAATAACCCTGAATGTTAATGGGCTGAACTCATCAATCAAAAGACATAGACTGGCAGATTGGACTAAAAAGAAAGACCCAACAATATGCTGCCTCCAAGAGACTCATCTCATAGAAAAAGATACCCACACAATAAAGGTGAAAGGATGGGAAAAGACGTACCACAGGCACAGACTCAGTAAAAAAGCAGGGGTTTCCATTCTCATATCAGATAAAGTAGACTTCAAGCCAGAATTAGTTAGAAGGGATAAAGAAGGGCATTTCATACTGATTAAGGGAAGCATAAATCAGCAAGACATAACAATCATAAATATTTATGCCCCAAACAATGGCACATCTATGTACATCAATCAAATCGTTCTTAATTAGAGGAACCAAATAGACCAAAACACAATAGTACTGGGTGACTTTAACACACCCATCTCACCATTGGACAGATTTTCCAAGCAGAAATTGAACAAAGAAACCATAGAACTCAATGACACAATCACTAACTTAGACTTAACAGACGTATATAGAATATTCCATCCATTAATAAGTGAATACACTTTCTTCTCAGCAGCTCATGGATCCTTTTCTAAAATAGACCATATGTTAAGCCACAAAGCTACTCTTAGCAAATACAAAAAGATAGAGATACTACCTTGTATTCTATCAGATCATAATGGAATGAAGTGAGAAATCAATGATAAAATAAAAAACAGAAACTACTCCAACAACTGGAGATTAAATAATATGCTATTGAATGATGCATGGATAACAGAAGACATTAGGGGGGAAATAAAAAAATTCTTAGAGGTCAACAGAACAAAGACACAACATATCAAAATCTCTGGGATACTATGAAAGCAGTGCTAAGAGGAAATTTCATTGCATTGAGCACATTCAGTAAAAAATGAAATGTCAACAAATTGATGACCTCACCTTACAGCTCAAGGCCCTAGAAAGAGAGGAAGAGTTCATCACCAAAAGTAGTAGAAGACAGGAAATAATTAAAATGAGAGTAGAAATCAATGATATTGAAACAAAAGACACAATTCAAAAAATTGACAAAACAAAAATTTGGTTCTTTTAAAAAATAAATAAAACTGATAAACCCTTAGCCACACTAACAAAGAGGAGAGAGAAAACTCAAATTACTAAAATTCATGATGAAAACGGAAATATCACAACAGATACTATTGAAATACAAAACATAATTAGAAGCTACTTTGAAAATTCATACTCGAACAAACTACAAAATCTTAAAGACATCAACAGGTTCCTAGAAGCATATGAGCCACCCAAACTGAATCTAGAAGATATACATAATTTAGATAGATCAATTTCAAGCAATGAAATAGAGGAAGTCATCAAAATCCTACCAACAAAGAAAAGTCCAGGACCAGATGGATTCACAGCCAAGTTCTACAAGACCTTCAAAGAAGAGCTCATTCCAATACTCCTCAAAGTATTCCATGAAATAGAGGAGGGAACCCTTCCAAACTCATTCTATGAAGCCAGTATCACCCTGATACCAAAACCAGACAAAGACACATCGAGGAAAGAAAATTTCAGACCAATATCCCTAATGAGTATAGATGCAAAAATTCTTAACAAAATTTTAGAGAATTGCATACAAAAGCATATTAAAAAGATAGTGCACCATGATCAAGTGGGTTTCATCCCAGGGATGCAAGGTTGGTTCCACATCTGGAAATCAATAAATGTAATTCATCACATCAACAGACTTAAAGTTCAGAGCCACATGCTTATTTCAATAGATGCAGAGAAAGCATTTAATAAAATACAGCACCCCTTCATGCTCAAAACACTAGAAAAATAAGGATAATAGGAAGGCTCCTAAACATTGTAAAGGCTATCTATTGCTAAGCCTACAGCCAACATCATTCTAAATGGAGAAAAATTGAAAGCATTCCCCATGACAACTGGAGCTAGGCAGGGATGCCCTCTTTGACCATGTCTATTCAACATTGTCCTTGAAATTCTAGCCAGAGCAATTAGACAGACCAAAGAAATTAAAGGGATACAAGTGGGAAAAGAGGAGCTCAAACTATCCCTTTTCGCTGATGACATGATTCTCTATTTAGAGGAGCCGAAAAATTCCACCAGAAAACGTCTGGAACTCATAAATGAATTCAATAAAGTAGCAGGATATAAAATTAATGCTCATAAATCTAATGCATTTTTATTCATAAGCAATGAATCCTCTGAAAGAGAAATTAGGAAAACTACCCCATTCACAATAGCCTCGAGAAAAATAAAATACTTGGGAATCAATCTAACAAAAGAGGTGAAAGTCCTCTACCATGAGAACTACAGAACACTAAAGAAAGGAAGTGAAGAAAGTCTTAGAAGATTTAAAGATCTCCCATGTTCTTGGATAGGCAGAACTAATATTGTCAAAATGGCCATACTTCCAAAAGCACTATACAAATTCAATGCAATTCCAATGAAAACCCCAATGGTGGATCTCATAGAAATAGAGCAAGCAGTCATGAAATTCATTTGGAGGAATAAGAGACCCAGAATAGCTAAAGCAATCCTTAGCAAGAAGAGAGAAGCAGGGGGTATCACAATACCAGACCTTCAACTATACTACAGAGCAATAGTATCAACAACAGCATGGTATTGGTACCAAAATAGACAGGTAGATCAATGTTACAGAATAGAGGACACAGAGTCAAATCCACATTACAGTTTTCTCATACTAGACAAAGGCTCCAAAAACATACAATAGAGAAAAGATAGCCTCTTCAACAAATGGTGCTGGGAAAACTGGAAATCCACATGCAGCAAAATGAAAGTAAACCCATGTCTCTCACCCTGCACAAAACTCAACCCAAAATGAATCAAAGACCTAGGAATTAGGCCAGAGACCCTGAACCTAATAGAAGAAAATGTGGGTCCCAATCTTCATCATGGTCGGCCTAGGACCAGATTTCCTTAACATGACTCCCAAAGCACAAGAAATGAAAGCAGGAATCAATAATTGGGACAGAATCAAACGAAAAATCTTTTTCTCAGCAAAGAAAACTATCATCAATATGAAGAGAGAGTCTACAGAGTGGGAGAAAATCTTTGCTACATACTTGACAAATAGAGCACTAATCTCCAGAATATATAAAGAACTCAGAAAACTTTACCTCAAGAATACAAGTAACCCAATCAATAAATGGGCTATGGAAATGAACAGACACTTCACAGAAGAGAATCTACAAGCAATCAACAGATAAATGAAAAAATCTTCAACATCTCTAGTAATAAGAGAAATGCAAATCAAAACTACCCTAATATATCATCTCACCCCAATTAGAATGTCTATTATCAAGAATTCAAGCAACAATAGGTGTTGGTGAGGATGTGGGGAAAAAGGTACACTCATACATTGCTGATGGGGTTGCAAATTGGTGCAGCCACTCTGGAAAGCAGTATGGAGATTCCTTTGAAAACTGGGAATGGAACCACATTTGACCCAGCTATCCCTCTCCTTGCCCTATACCCAACGGACTTAAACTCTGCATGCTACAATGATGCAGCCACTTCAATGTTCACTATAGCTAGATTATGGAACCAACCTAGATGCCCTTCAATAAAGAAGTGGATAAATAAACTGTGGTATATATACACAATGGAATATTATTCAGCCATAACGAATAATAAATTTATGACATTTGCAGGTAAATGGATGGAATTGGAGAAGATCATGTTAAGTGAATAAGCCAATGCCAAAAAAACAAAGGCCAAATGATCTCTCTTATAAGTGGTTGATGACACATAGCGGAGGTAGGGGGAGGCACAGGAAGAATGGAGAAGGGATGGATTGTATAGAAGAGAATGAGGGGTCAGGAGGGAGTGGGGTAGGAAAGAGAATAGAATAGAATAGACTAGCATCTATACCCTATGTATATGTAGAAATATGCAAATTGTATGATTCTACTTTGTGTACAACCAGAAAAATGATAGTTGTACTCCGTTTGTGTACAATGACCTAAAATAAAAAAATAAATAAATAAAGAGAAATAGTTGGAACTTCAAGTTCTATTGTGAACAATCTGATATACAACAAGGTGGCAATTATTAGGGCATGCTTTAAAATCAGACACTTTAGATGTGGGGCATGTATTTGTTCAATACTTAAAAATGGAGTGTATTAAAGAACTGGCACAGAGAAGAACATTTCTAAGGAGGCAAGCTGGAAACAAAAGTCGGCTAAGTCTCCTTTTGCTTATGACAGTCCCAGTTAAATTGTGAGTTAATAATAGGAAGATACACAGAAATGAGTGTGCTTTCTCCTGGTTTTACTAATTCGATTCCTCTACCAAACAGACAAGTCTCCTGAAGTAGTGAGATTTTGAGATTTAAAATAAAGAAAAAAAGTAAAAGGACAACACCTGCATAAATTCTCTTGCAGTATCTCACACTTTATATTCCAAGAAATGCAGGCTTTCAAAGAGTTCTCATGATGTCGATTTTACGGTCATGCTCATCCTGCGGTTGGAATAAAGAGCACACCAGGTCACATGGCTATGCCCTACAGGTTTTGGGGAAATGAGGTCTACTTTGGGTGAGATACTCGTAAAATTTTATAACAAAAGACCTTGGTTCATTTGTTTGATTAATACAAATAAATCCAACATTATCATTTACCATGGATATATTAACTAATGAAAAAATTGTTTTATATTTTTAAAAATTATATTGAGGGAAAGAGTCTCCATAATACACATGACTTTCTTTTGAAGCTTGCAAACTAGGTTAAGGACAAAAGTAAAAGCATGAAATAATTGAATTACCAATGAGAAAGTTTACATGCAATTTGAGGACAGAACATGGAAATAAATATAATGGATGGTAGAATAAGGTAAGTCTTCATGGAAAAAAAAAGCAGCCTTCATAGAGGATGGAGAATTTGAACAAATCTGGAAGAAATAATATCATATTTTGAAGACAGAAGGACAAATAGTTTCATCATTAGGTTATAGGATCAAATAATAATAATAGAAAATGGGGAAAAGCAGGTTAGTGGAGAAATTGAGTTTTTTGGGTGGAAAATATCTAAAATTAAATATCAATCATTCTATTTTTATTTTAGTTTTCCTACTACTTTACTTTCAGTTTTGAAATTTATCACATTTGGAAAGGAACTGAAAAAAAGAAAAAAAAGAATTCCTTTCAATATCTCAGGTAATGAACAATGATTAATAGCTGCAAAACACCTTAAAATGCATGTCCCGATGACATTAGTCCTTTTACATGAAAGCCGTGTTTCTATATCCTGTACTTGTGTTCATGGTTCTTGCTATTCTGTACTATGAGTCTCATCTGAAACTGGAAAATGCTTCAAAATAGAGATTCACTCCTTTAATAAATAACAATTAGTAATAAAATGGTTGCAAGAATAGAAATTCACATACGCAATGAGTTGGTTAAGCCACAGTGAGTTTCACCTCTCATTTTTATTCAGAAGACAAAAGGATGGTAAGTCAATTCCATGCCAACAAAAGCATTCAATTATAGCAAATAATTAAAAAATTCCCTAGCTAGCATAAAATGCTTCTTTAGGGAAGTGACTTTCCAAACTGCAAGAAGGAGTAGTATCACAGAGAGGCCATAGAGATTTCAATGCTAGTTGTAAAATGAACAGATCCTTACAGAATGGATATGTTCTTACTACTGTGCTTATAATGAGATCGAATTCAACTTCTTATGTACTAATTGTATTAAACTGTGTACATAAAAGAGAGAGAATGGGAGTGATCTTGGGATTAGGCAAAGCAATCCAAGGTTTGAAAGAATGATGTCAAATTAATGTGGGCTGATTTTTCTTTAGTTCCTTTATGTGCATTTATCTACAGATACAGGGCTCTCTTTTTCTCATTCTCTTTGAAGAGGAGCAGAAATAATAGTCTTCTAAATGAAAGTGGAGCTGGAATCAATCTGAACTTATGATATATTTGTTTTGGTATCTGTAAGATTTTATTTTGTTTATTTGTTTTGATTTTCTTGAATTTTGGTTTGGATGTGTTTGGTTTTTATTTTCCTGGGAAAATTTTCAAATTTAAAACATAAGTAAAACTGTGACTTGGAAGATATGGTTTAATAAAATAAGAATTTCATTCTCTAAAATCTGTCACCCACAAACAGTGATAGACAATAATCAATTTATCTCATTAGCTCACTCTAATGAAGAAAAGCACAAACATTCTGAATGATTAGAGAATATATTTTCAAATAGATTTGAAACCCCATTGTATCTAAATAAAATTTACTAGATAAAATCCTAGAATTATGTGAAAAGGCTATGAGATTTGCTTTCATGGAAAATATCCATACTTTAAATCCTCTAATATTTAATGTATGTGCAATAATAAACCAACTGACAATATTCATGATATGCAAATATTTTTTTTTGTTTATAGTCCTAATAACCGTTTAAAACATTGCTTAATATCTTCGGGATGGATAAGAATAAACATAATGCCAAGGTGCCAAGATGAGCATACTTGTCCTCTCAGCCTCTCATTCCCCCAACAATTATTGTTTAGCTAAATGTATTTATTAAATACAATTAAAATGAAACTATCAATTACTCAAATTCAAGTACCAGAAAAATCCTTAGAATATTCATACTTAGTAACACTTTAAAAAAACATAGAGCACAAAGTAAAATTAATTCACACAGTGGGGTGTGTGTGTGTGTGTGTGTGTGTGTGTGTGTACATACGCTCCCATAGGTTAAAGAATAAAAGCACTGCTGTGGTTTGAATGCCTGTCCCCTCTGAAATTCACATTGAAATTTGGTTGTCATTGTAATGGTGTTAGGAGAGAGTTTTGGGAAATGATAGGGCTACGGGGCTGAGTCGTCATGGGTGAGAGTAATGTTCTTATAAAGGAGTGAGTTTTACCCCAGACTTTCTGTCCTTCTACCTTCCATTCTGTAATGATACAGCAAGAAAATCATTAGCACAGATTGTTACCTAGACCTTGACATTCCCAGACTCCAGAACAGTGAGAAAATAAAGTCTATTCATTATAAATTTACCCAATCTCTCTTATTCTGTGATAACAGCACAGGATGGCCTCAAGCAGCATGTAAGTTGGCAAAGAAATAACAGTTTACAAAAGTGGGTAGCATGCATAATCCAAATATTAAAATTTTTAATTCAGAAAGTCAACTGTTTTGCCTATAACAATGTAAAAATTTTCATATTTACATACATTGCAGCTCTTTTTACTCTTCTTTGTAAGTTAGAATGCCTAAAATCATTTATGTCATTTTAACCCTTCATGTTCTAATTAAGTATTTTAATTTTTCAGGTCAATTCAATATTCTACATATATGATCAAAAATGTGATGTACATACAAATTCATTTACAATGCTTTTATAAACACGAATTAATTTGGATATTATAAATGACATTTAAATATTTGAACACTGGACTCATGGCAAATGCAGCTGATTCATATTTCTAATCTTTGTTTCATTAGTAAAAATGGTAAAGGAGCATAAAATATAAAGAAATTAATTTAGCTTTCCATTTTAATCAGTCATGATTATCTGATTAGATATTAGTTCTATATTTAAACCTTGGTAACCTAGATTCAGAATTTTAATGATTAGGGCACAATTAGCTACTCAAATCCATTATGTCATTTAATTTTGTTAATTTTGTTGCTAAAGTTGTTGCATAATTAATCCTAAAACTATTCATCGTAACTCATAATTAGAAGTCTGGGAAATCTAGATGAAAACTGCAATAGTTTTGATAAAACCTGTACAAACAGATTCTCTATCACATTTATATTGATTACCTACTTCTTCTATGAATAATAATGGAGAGATAACAGTAATAACTTTAACTTCTTACATTACACATTACTAATTTCTAGTATCTTTTCAGTTGTTTGACAAATTGCATCTTGCTTAGTAGATGACGTCATTTAACACAGTTTAGGAACAGCATTACATTCAGATTACTTTTCCTGTCAGCATGGAAGATACTAGTATTTTTGAGGTAAAATATCTCAAAATAAGCATACATCCCCATGAAATACATTAGCAATATAATTAAACCAAGGTAGAGAAAGCACTAAGAATTCATTGTACTGATTTTATTTCACAAACACGAGCCTCTCATAGTACTTATTATTAGTATTTATTAAATATCGGTTAAAAATTAAACATGGTGGGAAAAACCAATGATTCTACTGGCAAAATCCTTTCTAATAATTGTTGGAATAATTGGATATCTAAATGTCTATAAATAAAATTAGACCCTCATTTCAAAGTATATACATATATGTATGAATATAATCACCTCAAAATGAAAGCTTAAATATAAGACCTTAAACTCTGTAAGTACTGGAAGTATATATACAGGAAAATTTACTTTGTGGATATTTTTTGCACAAGTACAAACAAAAAACAAAAACAAATGGTATTTCATAAAATGAAAAACATTCCACACAGAAAAGGAAAAAATCAACAGTGAACAGACAATGTAGAAAACACAGTGAAATATTTTCAAACCATAAATCTGAAAAAAGATTAATGTCCAAATTATATAGGAAACTTCATAGGAAGATAGCAAATTTAAAATTTAATTTAAAAGGGGCAAAGGGCAGAGTGCAGTGGTGCACATTCATCATTCCAGCTACTTGGGAGGCTAAGGCAGGAGGGTTGCTGGAGCCCAGGAGTTTGAAGCCAGTTTGGGCAACACAGTGAAACTCTGTCTCAAAATATATGAATAAAAATAAAAATTGGGCAAAGAGCCTGAATAAAAAGTCCTCAAATGAAAACATAAGTAGTCAACAGGTATATGAAAATGCTTAACATTGCTAATCATCAGGGAAATTAGGATCATCTCACACCTATTAGAAGAGCCACTATAAAAAAGACAAAAGAGCCCCTGCAAGGTAGCAGTGGAGGTGATGAGCTACTACTATACAAACTACCGGCTGCTTGCCGGCTCCAGTGGGGAATTTGGGCCCGGTCGGCGCCATTTAACAGCTTCCCTGGCGGAGAGACTCCATCTTGAGCTGTCTGAGCCCTCAGACCTAAGCCCACCCCTTCCCACGGGGACACAGCGCTGCGGCTCCAGGTGAGATTTGGCCGGGAGCGGAGCTGCTGGCCAGCTCCAGAGGGGATTTTGGGCTCATCGTCACCATTCTACAGCTTGCCTGGCGGAGAGACGCCATCTTCAGCTGTCTGAGCCCTTGGACCTAAGCTCAGCTCTTCCCGCGGGGACACGGGGCTGCGGCTCCAGGGCCACGGTGCTGCATCTCCTGTTGCCTCTGCCCAGAAGCATTGATCATTCCCAACCTGGAGGTTGTGAGACAGCAGCTATCTTGGGTCACCACTTGATCAAGCACCTCTCAACCATTTGATAAAGCAGACTTCAAGCCAAAGTTAGTCAGAAGGGATAAAGAAGGACATTTCATACTGCTTAAAGGAAGCATAAATCAGCAAGACATAACAATCATAAATATTTATGCACCAAACAATGGTGCATCCATGTATGTCAATCAGATCCTTCTCAATTTCAGGAATCAAATAGACCAAAACACAATAATACTCGGAGACTTTAACACTCCTCTCTCACTGCTGGACAGATCCTCCAAGCAAAAATTGAACAAAGAAACCATAGGACTCAATGACACAATTGCTAATTTGGACTTAACAGACATATATAGAATATTCCATCCATCAAAAAGCGAATACACTTTCTTCTCAGCAGCTCATGGGTCCTTCTCTAAAATAGACCATATGTTATGCCACAAAGCTACTCTTAGCAAATACAAAAACATAGAGATACTACCTTGTATACTATCAGATCATAATGGAATGAAATTAGATATCAATGATAAAGTTAGAAACAGAAACTACTCCAAGACCTGGAGATTAAATAATATGCTATTGAATGATACATGGATAACAGAAGACATTAGGGGAGAAATTAAAAGATTCTTAGAGGTCAACGAGAACAAAGATACAACATATCAAAATCTCTGGGATAATATGAAAGCAGTGCTAAGAGGAAAGTTCATTGCAGGGAGTGCATTTAATAAAAGAATGAAAAGTCAACAAATCAATGACCTCACATTACAGCTCAAAGCCCTAGAAAAAGAGGAACAGATCATCACCAAAAGTAGTAGAAGACAGGAAATAATCAAAATCAGAACTGAAATCAACGAAATTGAAACAAAAGAAACAATTCAAAAAATTGACGAAACAAAAAGTTGGTTCTTTGAAAAAATAAACAAAATTGATAAACCCTTAGCCACGCTAATGAAAAGAAGGAGAGAGAAACTCCAAATTACTAAAATTCGTGATGGAAATGGAAACATTACAACAGACACAATTGAAATACAAAACATAATAAGAAGCTACTTTGAAAATTTATACTCCAACAAAATAGAAAACCTGGAAGACATCAACAGGTTCCTAGAGGCATATGAGCCACCCAAACTGAATCTGGAGGACATACACAACTTAAATAGATCAATTTCAAGCAATGAAATAGAGGAAGTCATCAAAAGCCTACCAACAAAGAAAAGTCCGGGACCAGATGGATTCACAGCCGAGTTCTACAAGACCTTCAAAGAAGAGCTCATTCCAATACTCCTCAAAGTATTTCATGAAATAGAGGAGGAGGGAACCCTTCCAAACTCATTCTATGAAGCTAATATCACCCTGATACCAAAACCAGAGAAGGACACCTCAAGGAAAGAAAATTTCAGACCCATATCTCTAATGAACATAGATGCAAAAATTCTTAACAAAATTTTAGCTGTGTAAAAACAGAGAGTTTCATCTGTTTTCTCCACTGCTGAAGCATTAGAACTTAAAAAGAAATGTAGCATCTTTTTAAAACATCAGAAACGTATGTCAAATGAGGTAAATTTTCTTACAATTGCAATGTTTCACAAAATTTCTACCAGTTTAAAAGTTTGTAGATGACTATTTTTCATTTTGTTTAAAATCTCAGCCATGTATATGCTTATATATAATTTTATAATAAAATGGTTTTAATGTGTGCAATGATATAAAAACTTACATTAAATGTATTTATCTTGTATCCAGAATAAACATAATTTGTATTTGTGTTATCAATTTGTTATATTTTAAATTTAATGCATCTTAGGAAGTATTTAATAAACTGTTATCAAGGAATTTTGTCTTCAGGAATGTAAGAGGTAATACTAGTAAGAAAATTGCCTACATGAGCAAAATAAGGAGGCTCATTGTGTTATTCTGTTATAGAAACGAGTGATATTAATCACATCAAGGCCAATAAAACATTTTCATTTGACCTTTACTTTCAAGGCCTTACTTGAGAACTCATAAAATGTTCCAAAACAATGTTTTGAAAAGGTAGACTTAAAAACTACTAACAAGAAAACTGACTATGGAAATTATAAAATAGTGTACACACTGCAAAATAAAGAAATGATCATGGCTAAAATATAGAGATGTATGTATTTATAAATAGAACAAGTTTCATATACATAGATTTTAAAATCAATTCTCCAGTTGTGAGTATTTCCCTTTATGTTATATTAAATCAGTTTAAAAATGGTAAAGCTTCTGTGATTTAAGGCAGCATTAATTTTTTTAAACTCCATTTACTGCATTTACTGTAATGTTATAACTGTTGCAACATCTTTACTGAACATAAGTGACAGTAAATAAAGCTTCTCTTGCAAAATTTAGTAATTGTTTTTTATCAAAATAGGATAAAAATTATGAATTTTTGGTATATACTTGCATCTTGCTAAAACTTGGTCCACTTTTCTGAAATTGATGGTTCTGGCTACATATCTTTACATTAGCTGTCTGTTTCTACGGCATGATTCTTTTCAGTGCAGTGATATATTTCATCCTTCTCTCAAATTTTTAATTCATATGTGAAAATTATTAAGAAGTGAAATCTTATAAATAATATTATGAATAGCAAATATACTTAAATTTATCACTTTTTTCTCACAAGTTTCTAAAATCCATGTAAAAATGATAACTGAAACAAGTGTCTATTATCGCAATTCAGTAAGATATATATTTTTAAATGAGTGAAATATTAAAAGTATTCCACAACATTTAAGATAGTATTCTATGTTTATTTGACAAGTGGTAGAAAAACCTCTTGCAGTGACATCTTCATTGAAATATGTGACCCATTAGCCAATAATCTTATCCAACCAGAATCTGTTTTTTATATGAACACAGTAAAAGTAAGACGTGAAATGAACACATAATTGTTGCCACTTCAATAACATATACCTGCAAGTATTCTGTCATACTAATCTTGCACCAAAGACAGTTCAGTGATAAGTGACTTTTAGGTAATAATGGCATATTAAAAAAACAAAAACAAAAACAAAAAAACTTCACATTGGTCACAACCCACTTTTTTTGAGAAAGTTTTGGTATAAAACGTGCAACAATTATGTGGTGAAATATGGTAGTTGGAAAAACATGTAATTCCTCCCATCACAAATTTTTTACATAGATCGAACTTTAAAAATGCCGTTAAAAACATTCTCTTCTGTTAACTTACAGACTAACACAAGCCATTGTTGTTTTCATTTGTTTTGATTTTGTTGTGGTTGTTGCTTTGTTTTGTTTTACTGTTTGAAATTAACAAAGTGGTCATAGGGAAGACAAAATTCCAAATGCAACCTAAGAGGAATGTTTTTAAACATTGCATTGGAACTAACAATAAAACAAATCCATGCATATGTAATTAAAAAGTATTTGACAAAAACTCAAGAGTATGCAAGAGGGGACATGATAGAATCTTCACCAAATGCAACTGGGAAAGTGAATATTCACATAAAATAAAATAAAACTGAACACTTCTCTTACAACATATATAAAATTAGTACAGACTAGATAAAGGACTTACATGTACAACTTGAACAATAGAACTTCAAGAACACATTAGGGAGAAGTTCCCTGAACTTGGTATTGGCAATGATGTTTTGAATTTGATAACAAAAGCACAAGCCACACACACACAAATAAACAGAGTACATCGAACTGAAAATTTTCTTCACAGTATTAGAAGCAATCCACGCAATGTAAAGGCAAATGACAGAAAGAGAAAAAATCATGCAAACCTCACATTCAGTAATGGGTTAGTATCCAGACTGTATAAGGAACTCATAGAATTCAAGAGCAAAAATTCAAAGAGCTTTATTAAAAAATGGGCAGAGGACCTGTGTTACAAATCTTTGAAATGATTTCACCCAGTACTTTTTGAGTGGCATGTTTTGCTGTAATAAGAACATGGAGTGTGACCCTCCTCCCAAGACAATGTTACATTCTATCTCATCAGAGAACGAATGTGCATTACTGTCCTCAAAGACTGGACTCCATACCATATGTGAACCAAGTTTCACAAACAGATTGAGATTTCAGGCTGTGGCAGAGCTACTCTCTAGCAGTCTTTGAGATATTCCCTGAAATCTTCACAAAGCCTTGTTAGTTTAAAGGAACTTATTTGATCCTCGTGGATATTCAATGGATATCAAAGCTACATCAAAGCATATCTTCCAAGACCCTCTCTTGGACAGCTATGCATCATATTTTGAGTAAATTTTACAACAACACAGGTCTGCTTCCACCTCATTAAAATAAAAGCTTTCTTTTTTTTATGGAAATAAATCATACAGTTTATGAATTAATTTATACCAAAAATCAAAAGGTAGCAAGTGTTGGCTAAGATGTGGAGAAAAGGGAACTCTTCTACATTGTTGGTGGGAAAGTAAATTGGTACAGTCACTGTGGATAACAGTATTGAGGCTCCTCAAAAAATTAAAAATAGAACTAATATGTGATCCAGGAATCCCCTTTCTGTGTATTTATTCAAAGGAAATAAGTCACTAAATTAGAGAGAGATCTGCAATCCCATGTTCATTGCAGCAGGATTGATAATAACTTCAAAAATATGGTAGTAATAAAATTCAGTGAGAAGTGAATGGATACAGAAAATGTATATTTACAATTAAATATTTTTAACCCTTATCAAATGAGGAAATTCTACCATTTGCAATGACATGGATGAACCTAAGGACATTTTGCTGATGTAGAAAAGACACAGAAAGATGAATACTGTACAATTGCTTCTTTAATGTGGAATCCAAAAAACAAAAGCCATTCTAACTTGAATTAACTTCTCTTTTTCTCTTGCCTTACGAAGTGTTGTAAGCATTCATAGGAGGAAAAGATAGCGTCCAGAGGAAAGAAATTTCATCTTTTCCAAAGAAATCACTCAGTCTCCTAGTGTGTGCTGCTCTGCCTGTCAGCCAGTATGCAAACCTTCTCAAGTGCTCAATCTAGTGGTAATCAGGAGAGATATAAGGATGAGATGGTATCTGAGCTAAATCCAAAAATATAGGATGCTAATTTCCTGGGGATTTTGTAACAAAGTACCTTAACCCAGAGGCTTAAGGCAGCAGAAATGGATTCTCTGATTGTTCAGGCTAGTTTCTGATGGGTGCTGCATTGTGTGCTCCTTGGCCTCTGGGCAGGATGATTCCAATTTCTGCATCTGCCTGTGTTCCTTTCTCTAAGAATAACTTCAGAATACTAAGTGTCCCTACTTAAGGTAATATTCCTGGTGGGGAGAGTTGGAAGATAAAAATTAACTCCACATAATTAAAACTTTGGCTTGATATCTTTTTTTTAGAAAATTCCAAATAGGTTTTCATAATAACTGTTCCTGTATAAGGAAAATGATAATCATGACACCTTTGATTTTTCCCTGACCCTCTTCATAATCAGTGAGATTGTTTTTGTTGTTTCACAAACTGCTGTGCCATTTAAATAACAAACTCCTTTTCCATCATGGTCACCCACTGATTTCCTACCATTTAACATTATTAACAAACAGCATGTGCTATTGAGATTTGATATTTATGTACCATACAGTAGTTCATGATTCCGTATTTTCATGCAGGTTGATTCTTGGTAAGAAGAACAATCGTTAAATAAGTGGCATTTATAAGAGTTTTTTTTTTTTAAATATCATGTATTTCTTAGATGATATGTTTCTTTAAATATTATTTTCTGAGAAAAGATGTATAAGTCGAGGTGCACATTTTAAAGAAAAAACAAAATAAATTCTAAAATATATGCATAAAAAACAAAAAATAAAATAAAAAATAAAGCCAAACTCTTGGAAATAGAATAGGACCATGGTAACCAGGAGCTGGAAGATGAGGAAGAAATGAAATGGTAAAAGGGTTCAAATCTGCTGTTACATGAATGAGTAGGGCAGACCTAATGAACAGCCTGCTGACTGTAGTTAGTAATAATATCTTGCACACTTGAAATTTGCTGAGAGTAGATCTCAAATGTTCCTACCGCACATATACCAATGATAACTGTGAGGCAAGGTTATGTTGATTAGCTTGATTGTGGTAATTATTGCACAATGTGTATCTATATTTAAACATCACAATGTATACCCTAAATATATGCAGTTTTATTTGTTCATTATATCTCAATAAGACTAGGAAAAACAATAATGTATATTTTTAAAATAACACATACTGCTCTCCTAAGAATTCTCACATCCCATTCCCATTTGCCCTCCTAGAGTCAGTGCTGTGTTTGAATGTGTTCCCAAAGTTCATGTGCTGGAAACCTAATCCCCAAAGCAACAGGGAGGTGGAGCCTAATAAGGGACTATAAGATCATGAGGACAGAGTCCTCATGACTGGATTCATGTTTTCATGGGAGTACAAAATTTCTCAAGAGAGTGGAGTGGGCCCGTTATCAAAGTGAAAGATGGCCCTCTATGGCAGTCTTGCCTTCCCCTCTCTTGCACTCTTGCCTTCTGTGATGAGATGACATCACACAATGGTCCTCACTAGATGCCAACTCCATGCTCTTGGACTTCTCAGCCTCCAGTACCATGAGCCAAATAAACCATTCTTCATAAATTTCCAGTCTGTGGAATTCCCTTCTAGGTGCAAAACCTGAAGCAAGACACTAGGGCAGAGGGGTATTTTAACTCTCAGACTTTTAGTTTGGGGAAAATGTGGACAGTCACATTTCCAGCTAAATTCCCTCAGTTGTATTTGATATCTCCCTTCACTGTTGGAATAGGAGCCTGTAATGTGTCTCACTTCCTCTATTCTGTGCAATCTACTTGCCCCCAGCTCTCTTCTTTTCAATTCAACTTACAAGTTGCCAGCACAATAATCTTTCTGAAACAAAGCTCTGCTCATGTTCCTTACTTCCTTACTTTTTCCCCTTCATATTATTCTTTGCTTGCAGATTGAAGTCCAGTGTATTGTTCTATTTTCAACTTTCAGGTTTTCATTTCAGTTGCAATTAGTTCCGGTAAAGTTCAGTGCTAGTCATTCTTCAAACAGCAACAGTATTGCATGTTGACTAAAATTCCCTCTGCCTCAAACATCTTCCTTTCTCACCTGCCTGTCAAAATCCTTCCCATCGTATAAGGCTAGTTCAAGTATTACTCCAAGAAACATGCAACTGAGGAGATTCAAGATGGCGGGCTAGAGGAAGGCTGCATTCCTACTTGCTCTATGGATTCCTACTTGCTCAGGATTTAAACAGCAGGAATATGGCTCTCAACAAGATCTTATATTCAAATCACATATAAGGGGTCCCCAGCTGCCGCTCCGGAACCAACTCTGCTGGGCTAGGCTCAGCCTAGCCGCGGGCAGCTACCACCTGGGAGCACCGGACCCTTCAGCTGCTTCAGAGTCACCGACCTGGGTCTGCGCCACCTAGCAAGTGAGTGTGGGTCCACAGCAGCGGCTTTAGAGTCACTGGCCGGGCTCCGGCACCAGCCAGCAAGCTGCCAGGCAGAGAATGACCATCTCCAGCTGCCTGGGGCCTCGCCTCGGCTTCTGGAGAGGTCTGGCCGGGAGCCTCTGGGATTGCTGACTCTGGTGGGGAGTTTGGACCCTTCGGCGCCATTTTGCAGCTTCCCTGGTGGAGAGGGTCTGTCTCCGGCTGCCTGGGGATTCTGAGCTGTGGCCGGTCTTCCGAGGCACTGCGCCGCGGCTCCTGGAGAGGTATGGTCAGGAACCACTGGGGTTGCTGACTCCGGCGGGGAGTTTGGAACCCTCGGGGCCATTTTGCAGCTTCCCTGGCAGAGAGGGCCCATCTCCAGCTGCCTGGGTCCTCGCCTCGGCTTCTGGAGAGGTCTGGCTGGTAGCCTCTGGGATCCCTGACTCCAGCGGGGAGTTTGGATCCCTCAGCGCCATTTTGCAGCTTCCCTGTCTGAGAAGGCCCATCTCCGGCTGCCTGGATCCTCGCCGCGGCTCCTGGAGAGGTCTGGCCGGGAGCCTCTGGGATCGCTGACTCCAGCGGGGAGTTTGGACCCCTCGGCGCCATTTTGAAGCTTCCCTGGCAGAGAGAGTCCGTCTCCGGCTGCCTGGGGATTCGGAGTTGCGGCCAGTCTTCAATCAGCAATCCCAGAGGCTCCCGGCCAGACCTCTCCAGAAGCCGAGGTGAGGCCCCAGGCAGCCGGAGATGGTCATTCTCCACCTGGAAGCTTGCTGGCTGGTGCAAGCCACTGTGCCGCGGCTCCTGGAAAGGTCTGGCTGGGAGCCGCTGGGGTCACTGACTCCAGCGAGGAGCATAGGGCCTTTGGCACCATCTTACAGTGTCCCCAGGAGAGAACAACCACCTGTCATCGCCTGAGCCCCAGCGAGGAGTTCAGGCCTGCCTGGGCTCTCAAGCCCAGTGTCTCCATCACTGAGTACAGTTCTGTGACACCACCCCAACTTGGTCTTGTGCCCAGGTCCACACCCTGGCCCGGGGTCTAGCACCTTGCTGTATCTAATTGTCTATCAACACTAGGCTACCGCTGCCCAGAAGCATTGATCATTCCCAACCTGGAGGTACTGGGATAGCACCTTTCTTGGGTCATCGCTTGATCAAGCACCTCTCAAGCAACAGGCGAGTTACTGGAAATCTGCAGGGACACTTTAAGTCTTCACAGGGAAATTGCAAGCCCTCTGATTTGCACTACTAGAGGGGAAGATACACGAGCAGCACGAGAAAACATGGGAAGAAAGTGTCCCAATCAAACCTAGATGATATATCAAGAGACCCCAAAGACAGCATGGTAGAAGGAATGACAGAAAGGGAGTTCAGAATGTTCATAATTAAAATGATCCGAGAAGAGAATGATGTGATGAGAGAGCAGATTCAGGCTATGAATAATCAGCTAATAGAGCAATTGCAGGAAGCAAAAAATCACTTCAATAAAGAGATAGAAATTCTGAGAAAAAAACAATCAGAAATCCTTGAAGGAAACAAGGAAATGAAGGAAACAATAAACCAAGTGAAAAACTCAATAGAAAGCATAATTAACAGAATAGAAAACACTTGGAAGACAGAACCTCAGACAATGAAGACAAAATATTTAATCTTGAAAACAAAGTCTAAGAAATAGAGAAGATGGTTAGGAATCATGACCGAAACCTCCAAGAAATATGGGACATCATGAAAAGACCAAATTTAAGACTAATTGGGATTGAGGAAGGCACAGAGATACAAACCAAGGGTATGAATAATCTGTTAAATGAAATAATATCAGAAAATTTTCCTAATATGATGAATGAGATGGAAAATCAATTGCAAGAAGCTTACAGGACACCAAATGCACAGAATTACAACAGATCCACACCAAGTCACATTATAATGAAAATACCTAACATACAAAACAAAGATAGAATTTTAAAGACTGCGAGAGAAAAGCATCAGATGACCTATAGGGGGAAACCAATACAGATATCAGCAGATTTCTCAGCCCAGACCCTAAAAGCAAGAAGGGCCTGGAACAAAATATTTCAAGCTCTGAAAGAAAACAGATGCCAACCAAGAATGTTATACCCAGCAAAACTTATCTTCAGATTTGATGATGAAATAAAATCCTTCCATGATAAACAAAAGCTTAAAGAATTCACAAAGTGAAAGCCTGCCCTACAAAACATTCTCAACAAAATATTCGAAGAGGAAGAAACGAAAAATAACAATCTCAGTCATCATGGGGAGGAATTACCCTAAAGAAAGAGTCAAAAAGGAGAAACAAAGTTAAGCTAAAAACCCTAAAAAAGCTAAAATGACAGGAAATACAAGTCATATCTCAATATTAACCCTGAATGTAAATGGCCTAAACTCATCAATCAAAAGACATAGACTGGCAGACTTGATTAAAAAGAAAGACCCAACAATATGCTGCCTTCAAGAGACTCATCTCATAGAAAAACATGCCCACAGACTAAAGGTGAAAGGTTGGGAAAAAGCATACCATGCCCATGGGCTGAGTAAAAAAGCGGGGGTTTCCATTCTCATTTCAGATAAAGCAGACTTCAAGCCAAAGTTAGTCAGAAGGGATAAAGAAGGACATTTCATACTGCTTAAAGGAAGAATAAATCAGCAAGACATAACAATCATAAATATTTATGCACCAAACAATGGTGCATCCATGTATGTCAATCAGATCCTTCTCAATTTCAGGAATCAAATAGACCAAAACACAATAATACGGGGAAACTTTAACACTCCTCTCTCACCATTGGACAGATCTTCCAAACAAAAATTGAACAAAGAAACTATAGGACTCAATGACACAATCGCTAATTTGGACTTAATGGACATATATAGAATATTCCGTCCATCAAAAAGTGAATACACTTTCTTCTCAGCAGCTCATGGTTCCTTCTCTAAAAGAGACCATATGTTATGCCACAAAGCTACTCTTAACAAATACAAAATCATAGAGATACTACCTTGTATACTATCAGATCATAATGGAATGAAATTAGATATCAATGATAAAGTTAGAAACAGAAACTACTCCAAGACCTGGAGATTAAATAATATGCTATTGAATGATACATGGATAACAGAAGACATTAGGGGAGAAATTAAAAGATTCTTAGAGGTCAACGAGAACAAAGATACAACATATCAAAATCTCTGGGATAATATGAAAGCAGTGCTAAGAGGAAAGTTCATTGCAGGGAGTGCATTTAATAAAAGAATGAAAAGTCAACAAATCAATGACCTCACATTACAGCTCAAAGCCCTAGAAAAAGAGGAACAGATCATCACCAAAAGTAGTAGAAGACAGGAAATAATCAAAATCAGAGCTGAAATCAATGAAATTGAAGCAAAAGAAACAATTCAAAAAATTGACAATACAAAAAGTTGGTTCTTTGAAAAAATAAACAAAATTGATATACCCTTAGCCGCGCTAACGAAGAGAAGGAGAGAGAAACTCCAAATTACTAAAATTCGTGATAAAAATGTAAATATTACAACAGACAAAATTGAAATACAAAGCATAATAAGAAGCTACTTTGAAAATTTATACTCCAACAAAATAGAAAACCTGGAAGATATCAACAGGTTCCTAGAGGCATATGAGCCACCCAAACTGAATCTGGAGGACATACACAACTTAAATAGATCAATTTTAAGCAATGAAATAGAGGAAGTCATCAAAAGCCTACCAACAAAGAAAAGTCCAGGACCAGATGGATTCACAGCCGAGTTCTACAAGACCTTCAAAGAAGAACTCATTCCAATACTCCTCAAAGTTTTTCATGAAATAGAGGAGGAGGGAACCCTTCCAAACTCATTCTATGAAGCTAATATCACCCTGATACCAAAACCAGAGAAGGACACCTCAAGGAAAGAAAATTTCAGACCCATATCTCTAATGAACATAGATGCAAAAATTCTTAACAAAATTTTAGCGAACCGCATACAAAAGCATATTAAAAAGATAGTGCACCATGATCAAGTGGGTTTCATCCTTTGGATGCAAGGCTGGTTCAACATCCAGAAGTCAATAAATGTAATTCACCACATCAACGGACTTAAAGTCAAGAACAACATGATTATTTCAATAGATGCAGAGAAAGCATTTGATAAAATACAGCACCCATTCATGCTCAAAACACTAGAAAAAATAGGGATGGTGGGGACATTCCTTAACATTGTAAAGGCTATTTATGCTAAGCCCACAGCTAACATCATTCTAAATGGAGAAAAATTGAAAGCATTTCCCCTGAGAAGTGGAACAAGGCAGGGATGCCCTCTTTCGCCACTACTATTCAACATTGTTCTTGAAACTCTAGCCCGAGCAATTAGACAGACCAAAGAAATTAGAGGAATATGAATAGGAAAAGAAGAGCTCAAACTATCCCTATTTGCTGATGACATGATTCTCTATTTAGAAGATCCTAAGAATTCCACCAGAAAACTTCTGGAACTCATAAATGAATTCAGTAATGTAGCAGGATATAAAATTAATGCTCATAAATCTAATGCATTTTTATTCGTAAGTGATGCATCCTCTGAGAGAGAAATTAGGAAAACTACCCCATTCACATTAACCTCAAAAAACAAAATAAAATACTTGGGAATCAATCTAACAAAAGAAGTGAAAGACCTCTACACTGAGAACTACAGAACATGAAAGAAAGAAGTTACAGAGCATCTGAGAAGATGGAAAGATCTCCCATGTTCTTGGATAGGCAGAATTAATATTGTCAAATTGGCCATACTTCCAAAAGCACTATACAAATTCAATGCAATTCCAATTAAAATCCCAATGATGGACCTCATAGAAATAGAGCAAGCAATCATGAAATTCATTTGGAAGAATAAGAGACCCAGAATTGCTAAAGCAATCCTTAGCAAGAAGAGCGAAGCAGGGGGTATCACAATACCAGACCTTCAAGTGTACTACAGAGCAATAGTAACAAAAACAGCATGGTATTGGTACCAAAATATACATGTAGATCAATGGTACAGAATAGAGGACACAGAGGCAAACCCACATAAATGCAGGTATCTCATACTTGACAAAGGAGCCAAAAACATGCAATGGAGAAAAGACAGCCTCTTCAACAAATGGTGCTGGTAAAACTGGAAATCCATATGCAGCAAAATGAAACTAAACCCATATCTCTCACCCTGTACAAAACTCAACTCAATGTGGATCAAGGACCTAGAAATCAGACCAGAGTCTCTGCACCTAATAAAGAGAAAATAGGTCCAAATCTTCATCATGTTGACCTAGGGCCAGATTTCCTTAACATGACTTCCGAAGCACAAGAAATAAAAGCATGAATCAATGATTGGGATAGTGTCAACTAAAAAGCTTTTCCTCAGCAAAGGAAACAATCAGCAATGTGAAGAGAGAGCCTTCAGAATGGGAAAAATCGTTGCCACACACCCTTCAGATAGAGCACTAACCTCCATAATCTGCAGAGTACTCAAAAACCTTTACAGCAAGAACACCAATAACCCAATCAATAAATGGGCCAAGGAAATGAACAGACACTTTACCAAGGAAGATCTACAAGCAATCAACAGATTTATGAAAAAATGTTCAACATCACTCGTTATAAGAGAAATGCAAATCAAAACCACCTTAAGATTTCATCTTACCCCAATTAGAATGTCTTTTATTAAGAACACAGGCAACAACAGGTGTTGGCGAGGATGTGGGGAAAGGGTACATTCATACATTGCTGGTGGGAGTTCAAGTTGGTGCAGCCACTCTGGAAAGCAGTGTGGAGATTCCTTAGAAAACTTGGAATGGATCCACCATTTGACCCTGCTATCCCACTCCTTGGCTTATACCCAAAGGACTTAAAATCAGATTGCCTCAGTGATGCAGCCACATCAATGTTCATAGCTGCTCAATTCACAATAGCTAGATTATGGAATCAACCTAGATGCCCTTCAGTAGATGAATGGATAAAGAAACTGTGGTATATATACACAATGGAATATTACTCAGCCATAAAGAAGAATAAAATTATGGCCTTTGTAGGTAAATGGAGGATGTTGGAGACTGTTATGCTAAGTGAGATCAGCCAAACCCCAAAATCCAAAGGTCAAATGTTCTCTCTGATAAATGAATGATGATGCATAATGGGGGGGAAGGGTGGCAAGAATGGAGGAAGGATAGATAGCATAGAGGGAAGAGAGTGGTGGGGCGGGGTGGGTGGTAAGAATAATAACAGAATGTGTGACAGACATCATTGCCCTGTGTACATGCATGAACGCACATATGGTGTGACTCTACTTTGTGTACAACCAGTGAAACAATAGCTGTACTCCATTTGTGTTCAATGAATCAATAAGTAAATAAAAAAAAAGAAACATGCAACTGTCCTTCCAATCCGAAAGGTGCCCTCCCTCATTTTGTTTAGAACAATGTTGAAATGTTCTTCCACCCAAGTTTGTGAGCTCTTTGAATACAATAACCATGTCCTTTTGTTTACTTGCATTACTTAGTGATATCTGTGCATAAATCATTAAGCTGAATGTTCATTTTCCTTCCTTTACACATTTTCTTGTCAGTTGCTCCTGGTGACATGAATTGAACATTTCTTATATGCTTTTGTCACAGGGCAGAAAATCTCATTTCAGTTTTCCTGAGTCAGTCAAGATGTGCAGCCCAGGTAACCAGTGATAAAGAGAGATTTTACTTTGACACATAGACTGTTGGGCCTGGGATTTAAATGTTAGGTATGATGTAATACACTCATGGTAAATTTGATATCTTACAGTCTCATTTGAATTATTACTGGCTAATACTGCATCATACTTTGCTCATGGTTCTTTTATATTTTTGGGGACTTCTAAACATTATCTTTTTATTTTTTCTTAATTTTTCCTGAAGAAAATATATAGGTTTGTGTATCTAATACTCATCCATAGGAGCCTCCTGTCAATCATATATTCTCTTGAGAAGGAAAGATTAAATGAGAATCATATATACTCATAAATCTGTAAACCTCGGAATGTACAGGCTTGTGATGGTTTTCACAAGTGATTTTGTGGTCTGGGATTTATTCCAAAAATTATTATTTTACTCCCCTTTTGAAGAGCATAAGATGTGGAGGGGCCCTGTATTTTTTTTTTAAAGAGGTGTAATACACATGGGCCATTGTGATCTCATGTTTTGCCCTGTTAATCCAGTGATGGTATCATGTTATCAATTCAAAAAATAATTCACTATAGACCCACTATTGCTTTTTTTCTTGTTTGCTGTTCATTATTTTCCTTGTTCTTAGGTTTCGCCTCTGCACCTGTAGTTGGACAGAAATGTCCTTGGAGCACTGTGAGTGGCTGTTCCATCTGGCTGCATGATAGCATGTGACCACTAGAGGGCAGGCTCCCTGCAGCAACAACTGTAGGAACTCTTGCCTAGACTTCCTGAGGAACGCAGGTGTTTAAAAGGAAAAAGAAATTAAGACTCTGTGTAGGCACTTTATCTGTGGAGTCTGAAACTGTACCAGTTTCAAAAATTTTTAGAATAAAATTTGTTCCAAAATCCCACCATCATGTCCAACTGTAATACACTAATAAAAATGTGGAAAAAAATTTAAAATTTGAAGACTCAATGAAACACAGCAAATGAAAACAGCAAAATTTCCACGAACAAAAATAAAAAATACACCAAAAATCAACTTCTCCCTCATTATATGTTTTTTTGAGCAGTGATAATTTGTTAGACACTAACTAAGTGCTTTGCATGAATTCTCATTAATCTTTACCCTCCGAGGAAGGTAATATGGTTCCGTGTGTCTTACAGATGAGGAACACAGACATAGGGAGGGTAAATAAAACTTCCTACTGTGCCTAAAGTGTCACTATCTTAGTATAAAAAAAATGACCAACAAACTGATCGTGGCCCACCTCTGCACCTTCATTGCAGAAAGAGGAGCTCTCCATGTTCATCTTAGTATTCCTGACATTCAGACATGATCGCATGTTGTGTTATTCCAGTTCCTTTGCAACCTCTGGTCTTTTTGCCTCAAATAACTACAGGACTAAGTCCTCCTCATACGCTGTCAGTGTTGCAGAAAATCTCATTTCTGTGCTCTAGAATTGTGTCATAGGTCCTTCTTCCTCTGTAATAGAACTTTCCCTGATAAGCTCAAGTGAAGACAGTCTCTTCCTGCTCTTTTTATTTTGCCCCAGCTGCTTCCACAGCAGCATGAAGTTGTGCCTCTCCCACTGGACTGGAATTATTTATTTACATGTGTGTCTATTAGGCCTTACAAGGGGAACTGAATTTCTTTCCTCCTTCTGACTCCCAGTAATGTGTGGTACATGAGAAACTGAAATAAAAGGGAATGATGGGTAGGAATAACTGGTATTGTGAGCAAGTTTTAGTAATTAAAACATATTTGGGCAATAATGGTAATAAACTTCATTTATGGTATTTCAATATTTCAACATTTTTGAAGGCATTTAGATATTTATATCTAATTTAATACATGTTTTATGAAAACAGCTATGGAGAACACTTCTTATGAACAACATCTGCTAGTCAGCTTTTTCACTGTCATGACCAAAACACTGAACAAGAACAGTTTATTTTTGTTTGTTTGTTTTACTTTTAGTATCTTTTTTATTTATTTATTTTTTGAGAGGCACCTGCATTTTACTATCTTCTTGACCATTAGAGAATCATTGTTTTTCTTTCTTTTTATTATTTTGTTTGTTTTTTATTTTTACAGGCTGCATTTTGATTCATTGTACACAAATGGAGTACAACTTCTCATTTCTTTGGTTGTGCGCAATGTAGATTCATACCATTTGTGTGATCATACACGTACATAAGGTAATGATGTCTGTCTCATTGCCCTATCTTTCATACCTCCACCCCCTCCTCCCTCTCATTTCTCTCTAAGTAATCTAAAGTTCTTAAATTCTTTTCTTACTCCCCACCTGCCACCCCCATTATGGATCATCATCCACTTATCTGAGACAACATTTGGCCTTTGGATTTTTGGGTTTGGCTTATTTCACTCAGCATGATACTCTACAATTCCATCTATCTGCAAATGCCATAATTTTATTCTTCTTTATGGATGAATAATGTTCCATTATGTATATATGGCACTGTTTCTTTATTCATCTGTTGAAGGGCTTCTAAGTTGGTTTTTCAATCTAGCTATTGTGATTTGAGCTGCTATAAACATTGATGTGGCTGCTTTACTGTAGTATGCTGATTTTAAGTCCTTTGGGAATAAACTGAGGAGTGGGATAGCTGGGTCAAATGGTGGGATCATTCCAAGTTTTCTGAGGAATCTCCATTCTGCTTTCCAGAGTGACTGCACCAATTTGCAACACTACCAGCAATGTACAAGTGTACCTTTTCCCCCACATCCAATCCAACATCTATTATTGCTTGTGTTCTTGATAATAGCCATTCTAATTGGGGTGAGGTGAAATCTTAGAGTTGTTTTAATTTGCATTTCTCTAATTACTAGAGATGTCGAACATGTTTTCATATTTTTATTAATTGCCTGTATATCTTCTTCTGTAAAGTGTCTGTCCAGTTCCTTGGTCCATTTATTGATTGAGTTATTTGTATTTTTGGTGTAAAGTTTTGTAAGTTCTTTATAAATTTTGGAGATTAGCACTGTATCTGAAGTGTGTGTGGAAAAGATTTTCTCCCACTCTGTAGGCTCTCTTTTCACATTATTGATTTCATTTCTATTCACAAGTAATGAATCCTTTGAAAGAGAAATTAGGAAAACCACTCCATTCACAATAGCCTCAAAAAAAAACCTTGGTAATTAATCTAACAAAAAAGTGAAAGACCTCTACAATGAAAACTATAGAACACTAACTGAAGAAATTAATGAAAACCTTTGACGATGGAAAGATCTCCCATATTCTAGGATAGGCAGAATTAATATTGTGCAAATGACCATACTACCACAGGTGCTATACAGTTTCAATGTAATTTCAATTAAAATCTCAATGACACTCCTCATAGAAATAGAGAAAGAAATCATGAAATTCATCTGGAAGAATAAGAGACCTAGAATAGCCAAAGCAATCTTGAGCAGAAAGAGTGAAGCAGGAGGTATCACAATACCACAACTTCAACTATACTACAGAGCTATAATAACAAAAAATGGCATGGTATTGGCACCAAAATTGACAGGTAGACCAATGGTACAGAATAGAAGACACAGAGACAAAGTCACATAAATACAGTTACATCATAGTACACAAAGGAGCCAAAAATATACAATGGAAAAAAGATAGCCAGTTCAACAAATGGTGCTGGGAAAACTGGAAATTCATATGTATTGAAATGAATTTAAACCCCTATCTCTCACCCTGCACAAAACTCAACTCAGAATGGATCAATGACCTAGGAATCAAACCAGAGACCCTGCACCTAATAGAAGAAAAAGTAGATCCAAATCTTCATCATGTTGGCCTAGGATCAGACTTCCTTAACAAGACCCCCAAAGCACAAGAAATCAAAGCAAGAATAAATAAAGGGGATAGATTTAAACTAAAAAGAACAGTGTTAAAGGAGGAAAAGTTCATTCAGGGCTCATATTTGCAGAGGTCTCAGTCCATAGACTCCCAGATAAGCTCCACCTCATGCCCCTGGACTGTGGTGAGGGGAAAGGGTTTTGGTAAACTTCTGCCAATTGTGATCCTTCTACAAGGTCCTTCTGTGTGGATTACTGGGACAACCCATTTCTGAGGCACTCCCTATGTTTTTATTTTAATTGTAGATGGAGAGAAGCTATACAGATTTAGTTTCTTCTAGATCTAGGTGAGGTCTCTACGTGATGGCTGCCCTTGCCAGCACCATTTTCTGCCAGCAATGTAAGTTCAATTGTGCAATCTCCTTGACTGTTTTTGCTCTTCTATCCCATTTTAACTCTGTCTGCTTTTCTTTGTAACTATTGTTAAGGAAGTAAGCTTGTGAATTTGCCTGTGCCTTTCTCCCTTTGTTACTCCTTCCCCTGGCCCTACCATAGCCAGCTTCTGGGTCAAGGAATTATTTCCTTATTCTTTGATCCAATAATCTAATTCCAAGTTGCCCAAGTGTTCAGTTGTCCCAAGTTGAGTTTTATTTGCTCTGCACCCAGCTCTCTGGTCTGTTGTTCTTTCACTGCTTTGATTCCAGGCTGCAGGGATTCTTGCTGCTTTGGTCTGCTCTGCCATCTTCTCCCTCTTCTTTGTCATAAATCATTTGACTTTACTAATCTTACTTTCATTTTCATGCATTTCTATTTTCTTTCACTTGTGTTTGTGGATTTTCTTTTGGGAGTAAAGGTTCTTTTGGCAGGTTTTTAAAGTTTTGTTTATGAGTAGGTTTTTAGAGGGTGTTTTCCTCCTGGAAAATCTCAATCTAGTTGGGTTGTGGGAGTAATACTTTGCAGCGGCTGTGCATTTGCTTTTTCCAGATTTTCAGGGTTAATTATCAGATTTAGATGAATTTTTATTTTTTTATTTTTTAATTTCTATTATGATTTCAAATCTTTTCTTTATTGATGTGTGACAAAAATATAAAACACTATACAAAATTGAAGTAGATATTTTAATTCACAATAACTCAGTTCGTATGAGACTTCAGAAGCAAGTTCACTCTTCTCTCCTGTGGAGGAAGGTACATGACGTTCAGAATAATTATGCTAGCTGATGCTTGGGGGAAACATCCTTGATCTAGTGTCTATAAGCATTTCTTTTATATACATATATATTTTAATTAATTAATTTATTTTTATTATTTTAGTTCATTGCTCACAGATGGAGTACAACTACCATTTTTATAGAGTATTCCATCCAGCAACAAATGAATACACTTTCTTCTCAGCAGCACATGGATCCTTCTCTAAAATGGACCATATGTTATGCCACAAAGCTACTCTTAGCAAATACAAAAAAATAGAGATAATATCTTCATTTTGTCAGATCATAATGGAATGAAATTAGAAATCAATAATAAAATAAAAAATAGAAAGTATTCTAACACCTGGAGATTAAATAATACGCTATTGAATAATGTATGGATAACAGAAGACATAAGGGGGGAAATAAAAAAAATCATAGAAGTAAACGAGAACAATGATACAACATACCAAAATCTCTGGGACACTTTGAAAGCAGTACGAAGAGGAAAATTCTTTACATGGAGCACATTCTATAAAAGGATGCAAAATCAACAAATAAATGACCTTACATTACAGCTCAAAGCCCTAGAAAAAGAAGAACAGATTAGCACCAAAAGTAGTAGAAGACAGAAAATAATTAAAATCAGAGCAGAAATCAATGAAATTGAAACAAAAGAAACTATTGAAAAAATTGACAAAACAAAAAGTTGGTTCTTTGAAAAAATAAATAAAATTGATAAACCCTTAGCCACACTAACAAAGAGAAGGGGAGAGAAAACTCAAATTACTAAAATTCAAGATGAAAAAGGAACTATCATGGCAGACACTATCGAAATACAAAACATAATTAGAAACTATTTAGAAAATCTATACTCCAACAAAACAGGTAATCTCAAAGACATTGATAGGTTTCTAGGGACATATGACCCACCCAAACTGAATCTGGAGGACATACACAATTTAAATAGACCAATTTCAAGCAGTGAAATAGAAGAAATCATCAAGAACCTAAGAAAAGTCCAGGGCCAGATGGATTCTCAGCTGAGTTCTATAAGACCTTCAAAGAACTCATTCCAATACTCCTCAAAGTATTCCATGAGATAGAAGAGGAGGGAACACTTCCAAACTCATTCTATGAAATTAATATCACTCTGATACCAAAACTAGATGAATTTTTAAATTACATTTTTGGTTAGGTTTCCCCACTGTAAGTCATATAAATTTTCACTCCATCGAAGCCCTATGTCAACAGAGGCCTGGGTTCTTACCCTCAACATTTTATTATGAATAGTTTCAGACAGCAGTTGAATGAACAATATAATTTACTTCTGCATAGTCACCATCTATATCTAAGAATTGTTAAGGTTTCAACCAATTAGATAAATAGTATTTGTTGGACCATCTGAGAGTATGTTATAGATATGACACATTGCCCCCTAATACTTCAGTACACATCTTTTAACAGTTTTATTCCTCTACAAAATTATAATACCATTAACACTTAACAATTATTTTCTAATATTGTGCATTATATTATATTCAAATTGCCTCAAGTAACCTCAGTATGCTTATTATAGCTGTTCTGTGCAACTGGGATCCTATAAATTTCTACTTACTGATTTAAAAAAGTAATTTTGGTGGCAGGGATTGAACCAAGACCCTTGCATATGCTAGGCAAGTGCTCTATCTCTCAGCAACATACAAAGTCCTTTTTATTTTTTACTTTGAGACACCACATTAGTAATTAGTCCATTTTGGCCTTAAACTTGTGATCCTTCTGATCTATCCACCTGAGAAGCTGAGATTCCAGGTATGTACCACCACCCCCAGCTAAAATTTTATTTTTAATTCGTTACATAATATTAGCAGTTTTTATGGGGTAAATGTGATACTTCAATAAATGCATATAATGTGCAAGGATCACATCAGAATAATGCATCAGCATATGCATCAACTCAAACATTTATCATTTGGTGTTTGGAACGTTCAAAATTCTCTCTACCCTCTATTTGAAAACACTCAGTTCATTGCTGTTAACTGTACTTATCCCACTGTGCTATAGGTCCCTGTACCCATGAGCTATGCTTTCCATCCCTCCTTCCCAGGCTCTGGTAACTACTATATAATTTACTTCTATGAGATCAACTTTTTAGCTACCACAAGTAAGGGAGAACATGTAGTATTTGTCTTTCTGTATCTGAATTATTTCACTCAATGTTATCCAGTTTCATTCACATTTCCACATGTGACAAAATCTCATTTTTAATATTAGTGAATATTAGTGAATATATTAGTATATATATTATATTAGTGAATATCCAGTTATGTATGTATGCTGAATTTTCTTTTCCCATTTAGCTGTTGATGGACATCTTATCTGATTTTGCATTCTGAGTATAGTGAGAAGTACAGCAATAAACAAAGAGCGAAGGTGCTCTTTTGTATGACAATTGCACTGTTTCAAATATGTACCCCGAAGTGGGATAGTTGGGTCACATGGTGGATTAACTTTTAGTTTTTTTGAGGTAATTTTACACTTTTTCCCTACTGGCTGTACTAATTTACATTTCCGCCAGCATGTGCAAAACTTACATTTCCTCTGCATCTTCACCAGGTTTTGTTATTTATTGCTTCATTGATATTAGCCATTTCTAATATCTGCTGAGATTATTTCTCATTGTGGTTTTGATTTGTATTTTGCTGATGGTTATTGACACTGAAATTTTTTCCTATACATGTGGATATTTTGAATTTCTTCATTTTAAGAAATGTGTGTTGAGATTGCCCATTTTTTAATTGGATAATTTGTATTTTTGTTGTGTTTCTAGAATTCCTTATGTATTCTGGTAGTAATTCCTGACAGAGAATTAACTGAAAAATATTTTCTCATATTCTTTAGGCTGTATCTTTACTCTGTTGTTCCCTTTGCTTCTGCTTTATATAATTTTATATTATTATTTGCTGTCTGTGCATTTGGGGTGTTATCCAAAAATCTTTTCTTCTGTGGATGTATTGAACTTTTTTTCCATGTGTTATCCAATAGTTTTATACTTTTGGTCTTAAGCTTAGGTCTTTAATGCATTTTGAATTAAGTTTTGTACATGGTGATAGTGGTCAAATGAAACCTTCTATTTTTAGGATTTCCAAAAGGAAGATGGATAACCATATGCCCACTTCAAATGAAAAATCACAACGTGGCAATAACATTTCTTTTGTGTCATATTTCTGAATTGTCCTTTCTCAGTACATGTGCCTTTATAATGTAGGTGCCTTCTCCTTTATCATTAGAATATTTTCTTTACCCTGAGAGCATGGGTTGTGTGCACATGTGCTGGTGTGCTTAATTACACATGTGCTAATTAGCATACCATTGGGAAACTATTCACAGCACTGAATAAGGAGCACAGTCTATAAGCACATGACTCTTAGTTGCAAAAAGCTCATGATGCAACATGTAGAAAATAAGTCAAGAAAGGTACAACATCAACTTCTTAGGAACTTCCACACCTCCCTCATGATAGGTCACATAACATGTATGACAAGCACCCAGTACTAAATCCACAAGATATCAGTGCAACCTATTTTTTCTTAAAATTATAAAGAAATAACAATAGAAGTTCTAATATTTTATCTTTCTGCCACAGTGTTTTCTCTTTTATAGCAATTAGGGCACCTGTGCTTCATTTTATAAAGCACTGCTCAAGAGATTCTTTGGCTATATAATTTTAAGGGTTTGGGCATAGATTGTATTGCCATTACCATTATATCCTTCTCTGTGAAGGGAAAGAGCTTTCATGCTATTGACATGTCTTCCTATGTGTAAAGGTCTTTTACTTCCCATTCATAGGTTTATCCAGGTGACATTCATTGGTCATTAGATCAGATAAAAATAATAGGCACTTGATCCAAATCGAAGATGCTACTGCACAGTTCAGATTACAAGGAGCCACTCGTTTGCTGATGCCTTCTCAAACCTCTTGTACCCTGGTACTATGCTGTGGGACACTGCCCAGTGGGGACACACCTCCTCATCATGCCTCCACACCTGGGCTCCAGAAAGAGAAAACACTTGGAAAGGATCCAAATAAAGTTATAGTCAACTTTAAGTAGATCCTAAGCCCACATGTAATGTGTGTGGGAAATAAATGTTGTAAGCCACTCAGGTTTAGGGGTTGTTTCTGAAGCAATGTAATCTATTTGCAGTGAGACTTGCTATAGGGAGAGAGACATAACTTTAGAAACCTATTGTGCTTAAGGAACTTAGATGAGAAAGCCTCTTAGAATGAGTTGTTATGATTGTGAAGAGGGTGCATGTATGCACAACTGTCTGAATGCATGTACTTCGTTTAGCCCAAAAATTAATTACAGAGAATATAAAACTCCTTTTTTCATTGTATCAACTTTTCTCTACTAAATAATTCAGTTCTAAATAAATCATTAGATGGGTCAGAGCAAAGTAGGTGTTTGTTGTAGGATGGAGTCAGCAGTGGAAGCGATCTAGCACAGGGCCTTAGAGCTCAAGCAGGGAAGGGTGACAGTGAAGGGCTTTGGCTTGGCAGTAGTATTGGAGACCAAGCAAAGTGAAGAAAATATCACCTCGGTGGTGGGAGTGTCTTCTGGCATGGATAATCAGAACCTAAGCATAGTGAGGAGGCTGTTCACACATGGCAGTGGTCTAGAGCTGAGTATCAGAGGACAGGAGAATTAAGGAAGTGTCCACAATAGGGGAAGCCTGGTGTGAGAGGTCACTCTGTGACAAGAGCCATCTATGGGGTGGTGTGGTCAGGTATAGGGAACATAAATTAAGCAGGATTGGGAAGTCATCCATGCATGGAGTCACTTTCTGTGAGAAGTGAGAGCACCAATGGGTGAGAAGTGAGTCCCTGTAGAGGGCCAGCCTGATATGGGATCTCAGCCTCTGGAAGAGGTGAGCAGACACCCCTGAATGTGTTGGTTCCAATGTTGGTTGGGATTCAGTGACTAATTGGGGTGAGCAAAGCATCCTTGGAGAGGGTAAAACTGTGTGGGTTTCAAAGGCCAGGCAGGGTAAAGAGGCAATCTCTATGTAGAGAGTTCAGGATTGGAACTCACCACATAAGCAAGGTTAAGAAGGCATTATGTTCAATTATTTTTGTTATTTCTTACTTTTTTTGGTATTATACATGATAGTAGAATGTAGATATATTTAGGCAGAATATATACACACATAAAGTATAACTTATTCTATTTAGGTTCCCACACTTTTGATTGTACAACATATGGACTTACCCTGGTTGTGTACAAACACAAAGCTAGGAAAGTTATGACAAATTAATTTTACTGTCTTTCCTGGTGACCCCCTCACTTCTCTTCATTTCCCTTTGTCTAGTCAGTCTATTTATAGTATTCTTCTCCCCAGTTTCCCTTGCTTTGGGTTAGCATTCACAAATCAGAGAAAATATTCAGCCTTTGGTTTTTTTGGGGATTGGCTTGTTTCACTTAGCGTGGTAAACTCTAATTCCATCCATTTATCTGCAAATGCCATAATATCATTCTTCTTTATGGCTGAGTAGTATTAATTGCATCATGCACAACCATAGAAATGAAAATTTATGCCCCATATGTGTACAATGAATCAAAATGAAGTCTGTAAAAATTAAAAGTAAGTAAATAAATAAATAAAAAGATTACATCCCACCACAATATTACCCCAATTATGGACATGGAGTTACAGAAACTATTATCTCCCTGACTGAGTTTTAGTTGTTTTGTTTTCATCCTTTCCTTCTTTATCTTTATTCCTCATTTTCTGAATGAAAATGTTTAGTCTATACCATAGTATATTGGAAAAATGTAACTTACTTTTGATTTTCATAGGGACTCACAATAAAGAGTTTGTCTTGATTCTCAGAGGAGATTTTGGGCTATTGGGAAATGTTGGAACTTTGAAAACTATGGTGACCCTTGAAAATTGACTAAATATTTTTTTTCCATTATGAGATGGACATGAACTTTTGGGGACCAGGGGCAGAATGTTATGGTTTGAATATGAGATGCCTCCAAAAAGTTCATGTGGCAATTCAGGGATGTTCAGAGATTAAATAGTCATGAGAAACATAACCTGATCCATGTATTAATGACTATATTTGATTAATAACAATAATTGATTATTTGTTGGAAATAAGGTGGGGTGTAGTTGAAGAAATAAGGTCACAGGTGCATGCACTGAGATCATATATTTTTATTTACATATTTTTATGGGTGAATTATAATTATACACAATAGCAGGATTCACTCCTACATATTGGTAAATGTACATGATATAAAAACATAATTTGATCAATATCATTTCTCAGTGGATTATACTTTTTCCCTGGTCTCTTGCTTGTTCTTTCTGCTTCCTGGGTATCTTGAGCTGAACAGCATTTCTCCACCACACCATTCTCCCATGATGTTCTGCCTCGCCTCAGGCCCAGAGCAACTGAGAAGACTGACCATGGACTGAGATCTCTGAAACTGTGAACCCAAAAATAAACTTTTCTATGTTGTTCTTGTCAGATACTTTGGTCACAGAGACAAAAAGTCTAACATAGAGGAGGAACTGGAAATAAGGATAGAATTTGTTACAGATGAATCTAATTTGATTTATCCTTCAGATCCCAAAGAAAACATCATTCCTGACAAACCATTCTTGGTTTTTCCAAGATTCTACTTGCCTTGTTGCTGATACTTTTCCTCCTGAAAGAAATCTTATTGACTGTCTCTTTTAACAGTAGGTATACCAACTGAGTCAGTTAGTAATGCCTGCCTTTCATAACAGAAGCCATCCATTAGAAACTGACATTTCACAATGATCCAGACATTTGACAAATATAAATTCTTTGGGGAGGTGGACAGAGTTCCTGAGAATTCACTGGGAATTTTGCTTTTCCAAATATAATGAAATTCATCTTTACTGAGAGAATGTGAAGACTAGATATGTGTGTATGTGTTGGTGTTACAGAATGAAATCTATGTGTAATCAGATCTGCATTATAATCTGTGTGAGGACATATCTATTGCCTTTATGGCATTTATAAAGGTAGTCTTGTTTTAGAAAAAAACAAAGATCAAAGTTCATTTATTTGTCCTTTTGCATGAACAAAAATAAAAATAAAATAGAAAAGGACCAAGGGATCATCTAAAGTTTAAAATTCCTAAATTGTCCAATTTATACAACTGTGGGAGACTTCATCAAGTTTTCTGAGAAGTCCAGGATTGTTTCAGCTAAACCAGAGGGAAACAATCTGCACTATTGAAATGGACCTGGGTTAGTCCAATAAAATAAAAACATATAACCACATACACATGGACATGATCTTCGCAAGTTAGATGATAAAGTCAGTCTTAGATAAGTTTCTAATCCATAGTATATAACTAGATACAATTGAGAAACTGTCAAATGAAAACTTTATATAGTATCATATCAATCAAATAAAATAATGAAACTAAGAAGAATATGCATCACTGTTGGAAGAGAAAGCAGTGGTTTCAGTGTGGGCACTGTGTGAGGTGGTGGCCAGAGTACCCTAGAAAGGTTAGATCACCCTGAGTAGGACGCATTGGATTTTCTCTGGTGCTTTTAGCTCTGGGGCCGGTTAAGGTCTCTCTCCAGTGTGGCTGACCAGGGCTGTCCCAAAGTGTATGAGAAAGGGTCATGTTTTCTGTTTCTTTTTTTCACACAGCAAAGAGAAAAAAGAGAAGGGGGAGGCCAGCACGGAGCTGCTGGTTGGTTCCCCCAGACCCTCTCTCCTGGGAGCTGCCTCAGTGTTGCTGGGCCACCTCTGACTCTATGCCGCATGCCTTCTGACTCACTGAGTCTCTCAGCTCACTGGATTTATCAGAAATTTCAAATTTTCAAAGCAGTTTCAGTACTTTCAGTATATATATTGGGATTTCAAAATGGTTCATGGTCAGAAAATGTTGAGCACCTCCCACACACAGGCACTGGACTCTTTCCCGTTCTTGGCATCTCTGTACTTTGTTGATCCAACCCAGGAAGGCAACTTTAAAATGTTCTGTGCAGCCATATCGTGGCAGGGCTCCACATCCTTGCCAATACCATGGCTGATCAGAGGTGGCTGAGAGGAACAATTGACAAATTCGTACTTCTGCTTTTGGGGGAGTCTTTGTATTCAAGCTGGAACCCCTGGGCTCTGGAAAGATAGAGCTCAGAGAGTCTTGTGAGAGGTCCATGGGGTCTGAAGAGCTGTTATTCTTTAAAATGGTTTCTGCTATGGATGAAGTGACAACAATTTTTGGGCTATCGTGGCAGTTACCATGTTGTTGGCAGGATCTGGAGCTGCCCTGGTGAAATCTTTGGTGTGATGTCCTTGACTGACTCCTACAGCCTGGGCGACCTTGGTCACCATGGGAAGTATCCTCTCAGGTGGCTACAGATGACTAAGATAAGGCATCCTAAATTCCTCCTCTTTATTACTAGTCCTTTTTAATCCCCAGAGCCAGGTTCAAAGGAGGTTACTTTTCTTCCATCCCCCAGGTTTCTTTCCTCTGGTTTGAGCACAGGTTTGGCAAGCTGATCATGCTGGACTTTGAAACCAAGGATCTCCAGCATGTTCTCAGCTGCATTGCATTTGGGAACCTTCTTGTAGGTGCCCATTCCTTCTGCAGTATGGTTTCTCACCTTCACCTGCATCATTGAATTCCCTGTGGTTGGGGAGGCCTCCCTCAGGAAGCAGTGTGTACTCTGGCTCCTTCTCCTTCTTGGTCTGCTTAATCTGGGCCAGTCTGCAAATTGGATTCATGACTTGGCCGTACTCTGGGCTTGTCTGTAGCTTGATCCTGGGCTTCAAGAGCTCCACCGCAGGCAAAGGAGGTACCTTCCTGAGCTCCTCAAGCACAGCTCACTCAATGTTCTTCTAGGAGATCTTCTTGCTCTTCCCTTCCCCTTCCCTCACAAACTCCCCAGTGGAAACCCTGGTCATGAAGCTCTTCATGTAGGGTGGGCCATTCTCCTGGGCCACCTTGAAATTCACAGGCAAGTTCCATTTAAGTGCAATCTCAAATAAATCTCAGATTTATTGAGTTTTCCTCTGATTCTCTCCATCTCCAGTCTCTGGGGAGGGGGGGGGGGCTCACTCTGCAGGATCCTCAGAGTTTTAGCAGCATTGTCCTGTTTTGCAGCCTGTCTTGTCTTTCTTTCCCATGGAATTGCTGTCCTCCCACAGAAAGTTCAACTTGATAAAGAAAAGGTGGAACTGGAAATGGGTAAACGTAGATCAGGGAATAAGTACCTCCTGTCATGTTGTAGTTGTAGGTGGATTGCATCCGAGAGTAAGGGTCAACAGGCTTACACACTGTTTTTTTTCCCAAGTTTCATGCACAGAGCATTTAGTTCAACCATAGGAGTTATGCTTTCTTAAAGAGGGCATTCCAGGAACAATGTTGTTTTTGCTTCGTTCTGAGAGGTTATATGATTAGGAAATTCCTGGCTGTTGCCCTGAGCTAGTTCCCCAGCCTGCGGTAATGGGTGGTGGCGGTGAGTGGGAAAGACGAAAGGTAAGGGAGTGGAAGAAGGGACAGAGAGAGGGAAAAGGTGGAGTGGCTGTGTGGCCCTGGAGGAGGTATGTGACACCTGGCCTGGGGTCAAAGAGAGGGGGAGCCAGGAGGGATGGTGGTAGCAGCACAAACACTCAAAGCTAGTCTTTGACTTCATGGACATTTATATTTTTGGGTGAGCAGGTGGACATGAAGGACATGGAAAGAAATATTTCAGAAAGAGTCCCCAGTGAATTTCCTTCTAGTAATTTCTGTCTGGCCCATTGTGAGATCCCAGGAAAAGTCAATTTAAAAAACAGGTGGATTCATGTATTTCTTGTATTTCAGAGTTTATCAAGTTTTCAGTCATAAAACTCCACATATATTAGGATAGGTATTTTATTCATTAATTTGGTCAGTTAATAAGTAAAAATGACCAAGCATATTGTTTTCTAGGTACTGTGCTTAGAGAATCCAGAAATAGCCACGGCCACTGATCTGAAGATATTAAGAGAATAGTGAAAAAAACCAGTGCTTAGAATATTAGATGGAAAGTGTTGTGCAGGAAAAAAGTGAGCACAGGAGGCTGGGATTCATTTCCTGTGGGAGGAAACATCTGCAACTGTGTGCACCAAAAATGTCATAGACATTGCAAGTCACATTGCAAAGGGTGTGAATATAAGGAGGGTGGAACATTGAGGCCATTTTTGTAGTGTCAGTCTTTGGAAGCATTGCCGAATTTTGGGCAGGGAAGTGATATAATCAAATTTGACTTACAGAGGTATGCTTTTACTGAGGTGTGAAAACGGATTTAGGAGGACAAAATTGAAGGTAAGGAGAGACGTTATTTTCTAGAAAATATACAGAAATAGACTTGTGTTAAGTGAGATACACCAGACTCAGAAAGTCGCTGTTTGCATGTCTTCTCTCATATTTGATAATTTGAGAGAAAAAGGGGTGAGTTCTCATGAACGTTGAGGGAAGAGTAGTAGAGGGAGGAGACCTCAGTAGAGGAAGATGGGAGGGAATGGGGAGGTACTGGGGAATGAAATTGACCAAATAATGTTATGTTCATGTATGACTATGTAACAGTGCGTTCTATTATGTGTCATTGTAATGCACCAAACAGAGGCTTATTCAAAATTCCACTGAAAAACATTGAGAACTTCATTTAAGGATAGTGTTGGTGAACAAAGAGAAGAGAGATAGCTTTGAGTGCCAAAGAAGATATAACCAAGGAGGCCAATACTTGATGAATATTGGGGATTACAGGATCCAGAGAAGTGAAGTGTGAATATAATATTCTGACTTGTAAACTCAGCAGGAAAGAAGCTGTTCAAAGAGTTATGTAATACACGATGAGTAGAAGGCTTGTTATTTTTTTCACATTTTTTTAAATTAAATTTTGATTCATTGGACACAAATGGAGTACAGCTATTGTTTCTCTGGTTGTACAAAAAAGTAGAGTCACACCATCTGTGCATTCACACCTACACAGGGCAATGATGTCTGTCACACATTCTGTTATTATAAGCCCCCCACGCCAACCCCACTCCTCCATTCCCTCTGTGCTATCTATCCTTCCTCCATTCTTGCCACCCTTCCACCCCACATTGTGCATCATCATTCACTTATCAGAGACCATTCGGCCCTTGGATTTTGGGATTGGCTAATCTCACTTAGCATAAGAGTCTCCAACATCATTCATTTACCTACAAATGCCATAATTTTATTCTTCTTTATGGCTGAGTAATATTCCATTGTGTATATATACCACAGTTTCTTTAGCCATTCATCTACTGAAGGGCATCTAGGTTGATTCCATAATCTAGCTATTGTGAATTGAGCAGCTATGAACATTGTTGTGGCTGCATCACTGTAGCAATCTGATTTTAAGTCCTTTGGGTATAGGCCGAGGAGTGGGATAGCAGGGTCAAATGGTGGATCCATTCCAAGTTTTCTAAGGAATCTCCACACTGCTTTCCAGAGTGGCTGCACCAACTTGCACTCCCACCAGCAATGTATGAATGTACCCTTTTCCCCACATCCTCACCAACACCTGTTGTTGCCTGTGTTCTTAATAAAAGACATTCTAATTGGGGTAAAATGAAATCTTAAGGTGGTTTTGATTTGCATTTCTCTTATAACGAGGGATGTTGAACATATTTTCATAAATCTGTTGATTGCTTGTAGATCTTCCTCTGTAAAATGTCTGTTCATTTCCTTGGCCCATTTATTGATTGGGTTATTGGTGTTCTTGGTGTAAAGGTTTTTTGAGTACTTGGTAGAATCTGGAGATTAGTGCTCTGTCTGAAGTGTGTGTGGCAAAGATTTTCTCCCACTCTGAAGGCTCTCTCATCACATTGCTGATTGTTTCCTTTGCTGAGAAAAAGCTTTTTAGTTTGACTCTATCGCATTCATTGATTCCAGCTTTTATTTGTTGCACTTTGGGAGTCATCTTAAGGAAATCTAGTCCTAGGCCAACATGATGAAGATTTGGACCTATTTTCTCTTCTATTAGGTGCAGAGTCTCTGGTCTGATTTCTAGGTCCTTGATCCACTTTGAGATGACTTTTGTACAGGGTGAGAGATATGGGTTTAGTTTCATTTTGCTGCATATGGATTTCCAGTTTTCCCAGCACCATTTGTTGAAGAGGCTGTCTTTTCTCCATTGCATGTTTTTGCCTCCTTTGTCAAGTATGAGATACCTGTATTTCTGAGGGTTTGTCTCTGTGTCCTCTATTCTGTACCACTGATCTACCTGTCTATTTTGGTACCAATACCATGCTGTTTTTGTTACTATTGCTCTGTAGTATAGTTGAAGGTCTGGTATTGTGAAACCCCCTGCTTCTCTCTTCTTGCTAAGGATTGCTTTAGCAATTCTGGGTCTCTTATTCCTCCAAATGAATTTCATGATTGCTTGCTCTATTTCTATGAGGCCCCTCATTGGGATTTTAATTGGAATTGCATTGAATTTGTATAGAATTTTTGGAAGTATGGCCATTTTGACAATATTAATTCTGCCTATCCAAGAACATGGGAGATCTTTCCATCTTCTCAGATGCTCTTTAACTTCTTTCTTTAGTGTTCTGTAGTTCTCAGTGTAGAGGTCTTTCACATCTTTTGTTAGATTGATTCCCAAGTATTTTATTTTTTTTTGAGGTTAATGTGAATGGGGTAGTTTTCCTAATTTCTCTCTCTGAGGATGCATCACTTACGAATAAAAATGCATTAGATTTATGAGCATTAATTTTAGATCCTGCTACTTTACTGAATTCATTTATGAGTTCCAGAAGTTTTCTGGTGGAATTCTTAGGATCTTCTAGATAGAGAATCATGTCATCAGCAAATAGGGATAGTTTGAGCTCTTCTTTTCCTATTTGTATTCCTCTAATTTCTTTGGTCTGTCTAATTGCTCTGGCTAGAGTTTCAAGAACAATGTTGAATAGTAGTGGTGAAAGAGGGCATCCCTGCCTTGTTCCACTTCTCAGGGGGAAGGCTTTCAATTTTTCTCCATTTAGAATGATGTTAGCTGTGGGCTTAGCATAAATAGCCTTTACAATGTTAAGGAATGCCCCACTATCCCTATTTTTTCTAGTGTTTTGAGCATGAAGGGGTGCTGTATTTTATCAAATGCTTTCTCTGCGTCTATTGAAATAATCATGTGGTTCTTGACCTTAAGTCTGTTGATGTGGTGAATTACATTGATTGATTTCCGGATGTTGAACCAACCTTGCATCCCCAGGATGAAACCCACTTGATCATGGTGCACTATCTTTTTAATATGCTTTCGTATGCGATTCGCTAAAATTTTGTTAAGAATTTTTGCATCTATGTTCATTAGAGATATGGGTCTGAAATTTTCTTTCCTTGATGTGTCCTTCTCTGGTTTTGGTATCAAAGTGATTTTAGCTTCATAGAATGAGTATGGAAGGGTTCCCTCCTCCTCTATTTCATGAAATACTTTGAGGAGTATTGGAATGAGCTCTTCTTTGAAGGTCTTGTAGAACTCAGCTGTGAATCTGTCTGGCCTTGGACTTTTATTTGTTGGTAGGCTTTTGATGACTTCCTCTATTTCATTCCTTGAAATTGATCTATTTAAGTTGTGTATCTCCTCCAGATTCAGTTTGGGTGGTTCATATGGCTCTAGGAACCTGTTGATGTCTTCCAGGTTTTCTATTTTGTTGGAGTATAAATTTTCAAAGTAGCTTCTTATTATGTTTTGTATTTCAATTGTGTCTGTTGTAATATTTCCATTTCCATCACGAATTTTAGTAATTTGGAGTTTCTCTCTCCTTCTCTTTGTTAGCGTGGCTAAGGGATTATCAATTTTGTTTATTTTTTCAAAGAACCAACTATTTTTTCGTCAATTTTTTGAATTGTTTCTTTTGTTTCAATTTTGTTG